>WHPX01001015.1:0-49620 GCA_011057435.1 Actinia equina
AGCGCGGGACCAACAACGAGAGAAACAGGGCCGACCGCGACAGCAGAGCGCCTCACATCGGAACAAAAACACAAACGGAAAACCCACCAGGGGGGGCCCGGGGACGACGGGGGGCAAGGGGGGGGGCGCGGAGGGGGGGCGGGACCGAGTCCCGGGGGCCGCCAAGCCCGAGCACCCCAAAGGGGGGGGGGAGGGGGGAGGGGGACAGGAGCAGGGGAACACAGCCGGAATACGCAAAGCATAGAATTGTGAGAGGTCTGCATATGCAAATGTGTCACTCACTAAGATGTTTGGGATGCAAATGAGGTACAAAGTTCACCAGTGGTGTGATATTCCAGCAATGAGACATTTGTTGTATGAAGCAACAGCTGCTTAATTTGGAGGTATTTTGAAAAAAATGAAGATTTTCAGAGCCATATTCTATCAATCTATTGAGTGCTGGAGGGCATCATGAAGCCCTAGGACAGCTTGAATCAGTATTATCTCACAGAACTGAGATTATGCAGGGGATTTTAGTGCCAAAGGTTTGCACATTCATGTACTCGGTACATTTGAGAATTTTTGGTTCAATTATCCTTTAAAGTGCTACTACGACGAAAATCTCTCAAACTTGGATTCAGCTGAAACTTCCTAAGAATACTCTTTAAAGGTCCAATAATCACTGTATGAAGTGTTTTCTCTATATTCAGGACGAAAGTATGATATTTTTACGATTATTTTTTGGAGTCTGTGACGTCATACACTCAACATCGAAAATCGCTCCATACATTTCTTTGTAGTTTATGATCAAAATATCAGTAGTAAAGGGAGAAAGAAATACCTAAACACCCCAAAATATAAATTATAGTCACAAGTAATGTGAAATAAGCACATTAGCCACCCTTTGGGCTTCATAGGAATAAAATAAATTAAGGATTTATACTACAAAGAAATATATGTAGCAATGTTTGATGTTGAGTGTATGACGTCACAGACTCCAAAAAATAATCGTAAAAATATCATACTTTCGTACTGAATATCGAGAAAACACTTCATACAGTGATTATTGGACCTTTAAAGAGTATTCTTAGGAAGTTTCAGCTGAATCCAAGTTTGAGCGATTTTCGTCGTAGTAGCACTTTAATTAAGCTCACAAATAGTTGGACGACCATGAGGCTCTACTTTGCCTTTTTTCAAATATTTGACTCAGAAAATGCTGTGAGGCTGATATTTTGTTAGTACGACCTAGTGGCTCGACACTTATTAAAAAAAGAAGAGGAAGGGATGGCTCCATGCCAAAATTTGAAAGGATTTCCCATGATGCATTGTGATGCATATGAGTGAAGAATGGAGTAGCGACGAAGTACCTCCAGAAAAACGGTCGTTGCTTGCCGTGTAGAAAGAATTGATGGCAAAGTAAGGTCTAAAATCCAAAAGTCAGATCCTCAAACTTAGCATTATTTTTGAGTTTAAATATAACATTAAAGTAAAAATGATTCAATGATAAAGAGTGTTTTTTATTTTTAGCTTTGAAAAAGACGTCATAAATTGTGTTTTTCAAAAACATTTCAATGATTTTTTGTTAGAATTTGTAACATTTTTTCTGTTTAGTAGTAGAGAATCTAGACTGGCGTTCAGGCTACGCCTCGCTCATAATTGTTGAAGGTGGAATTTTTCAAGTAACATGCATTTCTTTACGGGCGGTTTCGAGCATTATACAAGTCAAAGGGTTAAATAAAAAGATAAATGCAGGTTTTTCAAATATGAGAGATGGTATCAAATGAGGCTAGGTTAAAATATCTGTTATTGGTTGTAGAAAATAAAATTAGCAAAACAGGTTTTTGCTCAAGTTAAAAAATAGCAAAGTAAAAGGTAAAAAGTGATCGCCAAAAGGCTAGAACTGTTGTTAGGGGCCGGGACACTAGTGTGTTGCCATAGCAACCACACTATATGCTAGTATGTTTTTTGGTTGGCAGGTTTTAAAATGATATACAGTCAATCCAAAAACGTTGTCGTCGACCGGCTTAAGCCTACGCGACTGGACCAAAAGAGAATTATGGGTAAAAATCACTAAAGCAGTTAAATATTTGTCCTGAATTAATGGTGCCCGCTAGTAATAAGATAATAATGGCGAGAAACAATCCATCAAATGCATGTCTTCAGGTTTAGGGAAAGAAAAACCAAATAGCTATGACTCAATAATTCCGAAAACATGAAGGCATTTAAAAACGTTTCCTTCAACACTTCCCGCTCGCCTATGTAGGTTCATGCTGTAAACCAGGCATAACTAGTCAGATAAAATTAAGAAGTCATCTTTAATTATTGCTACCCATAGATCCTTTTGGTCCAGTCGCGCAGGCTTGAGATGGTGGACGACGAAGTTGATTGGATTCACTGTATAGTTTGTTAAACTTAACTTTAACGATACAAGAAAGACAATTTTAAAGCAAAAGCAGGCCCTGCAAAGGTTAACAGTAAACTTAAGGCTCAAGAAGAAACTAGTGAATACATTAATGAATACAAAAAGATGAATGAATGCACGAATGAATGAATAAGTGAACGGATTAATACATTAATGAATACAAAAAGATGAATGAATGCACTAATGAATGAATGAATAAGTGAACAGATGAATACATTAATGAATACAAAAAGATGAATGAATGCACTAATGAATGAATGTATAAGTGAACAGATAAATACATTAATGAATACAAAAAGATGAATGAATGCACTAATGAATGAATAAATAAGTGAACAGATGAATACATTAATGAATACAAAAAGATGAATGAATGCACGAATGAATGAATAAGTGAACGGATTAATACATTAATGAATACAAAAAGATGAATGAATGCACTAATGAATGAATGAATAAGTGAACAGATGAATACATTAATGAATACAAAAAGATGAATGAATGCACTAATGAATGAATGTATAAGTGAACAGATGAATACATTAATGAATACAAAAAGTGAATGAATGCACTAATGAATGAATAAGTGAACAGATGAATACATTAATGAATACAAAAAGATGAATGAATGCACTAATAAATGAATGAGTGGATGAATGAATGAGTAAATGAATGAGTGAGTGGATGAATGAATGAATGAGGGAGTGGATGAATGAATGAATGAATGAGTGAGTGGATGAATGAATGAATGAATGAGTGAGTGAGTGAATGAATGAATGAGTGAGTGAATGAATGAATGAGTGAGTGGATGGATAAATGGATGAATGAGTGGACGAATGAAAGAATGAATGAATGAATGAACGTATGAATGAGTGGATGAATGAACGTATGAATGAGTGGACGAATGAAAGAATGCATAAATGAATGAATGCATGAATGAATGATTGGATGAATGGATGAATGCATAAATGAATGAGTGGTTGAATGAATGAATGAATGAATGAAGAAATGCATTAAAAAATTAATAAATGCAATGACGAATGAAACAAAGAATAAATGAATGGATAAATAAATGATAGCATGAATAAATACATAAATGAATAAATAAAAAAATAGATAAGTGAGTGTATAAATGATTTAATTAATAAGTTAATTCATGAATTTATGCATAACAAATGAATGAATGAATGCATAAATAATGAAATAAGTGAATTGTTGAATGGAAAAAGAATGAAAAATGAATTAGTTAATTAATAGATGAATAAACAAACCAACAAACAACCAACCCAACAAATAACCAAACGAACAAGTAAGCAAAAATATAAACTATCTTTCTAACTTAGCAAACGAATAGAAAAATAGATAAACAATAACATATAGATAAAAAAATACATAGAAGATAATAGTTAGACATATGGATAAATAAATCTGAAATACGAAAAGAATGTAAGAAGAGGAAGACTGTTGAGTGAAAAAAAAATTATGTTTTATTCTTACCTTTCCTTCCTGTCTTTTGGGTGTTAAATTGTTGTGTTTTGATTTCAGAATATACAGAGAAACTGAAGTCATCCATTAAACAACAAACCGATTTTCTGTTGTCAGAGGAAGAAGACAAGAAAATTAGAACCGATGACATCTTTACGAGTGTGACTATCCAACGCGGTCCAAAACACTTCGAGGAACCCAAAGACAAGAGATTTGGCAGGAGGCAGTGTTAATGAAATTCAAGCGAGTAGTACGAAACTCACGAACTGTTCAGAAATGTTATTTGCCCGAAAAATGATGATCAGAAATCTGAAGCTTCTTGCACGACCAATCCTAAATCTATCTTGTTGACGGGCAAAGCAGGAATTGGGAAATCCCTCTTTTGTCGTAAGCTGGTACGAGATTGGTCGCATAACCGATTGTTTGAGGAAGGTCAAGAAAATACAAAAGTACCTGATTTTCAGTTTGTGTTCCTGTTAACATTCCGTCAACTTCTTCTTCTAGGAAAAGAAGAAGAAAGGGTTGACTTACGTGATATCTTAAATCGGTCCTCCCTACTGAACGAGCACTCGGGGATAGACGAGTCATTACTGCAGTACATGATTGACAATCCTGAGAAGCTGCTCATCATCCTCGATGGTTATGATGAGTATAAACATCGAGAGAGAATCACCGGGGACTATGAGACGGTATATGCCAACGAGTCTGGGGAAAAAATACCTGTTCCTGCTCTGATTGCCAAAATCATGAAAGGAAAGATGTTAAACGGTGCAGTGGTCCTGATATCCTCGAGGCCTGGCGAAGCCGAGGAATTAAAGAAACTTCTCTTTGATGTAATATGTGACATTCAAGGATTTTCTTCACCTCAGGTGCAAGAATACATTCAAAAATATTTTAAAGCCAACGAAAGCATGAAGAACAAAGCACTTGATCACATCAAAACGAATGAAAGTCTCTTAAGTTTTGGTCACATTCCTGTGATGTGTTTTCTAATGTGCTACTGCTATTAAGTGGTACATGACTGAATCGAAAACTACAGAAAAACTACCCGTCACAAGAACAGAACTTTATCATGAACTAATCAAAGTATTTATTAAGAAACATTCATCTTCTAAATATGAAGAAATGGAAAAAACTAAAGTACAAGAAATATTACATAAACTAGCTGAACTAGCGGTGAATTTAATGATTGAAGGGAAATATATTTTCGACGAAATGATATGAAAGAATTCAAACTTAACGATGAAGAAATAACAAACCTGAAAGCGAGTGGATTACTTGACTGTTGTCCTGGCGTTCAAAAATCTCCATTCGAGAAACCACCACTTGAATTTACGTTCACCCACTTAACGATTCAAGAATTTCTGTGTGCTTTTTTGTTTGTAGAGAAAAAACAAATCCCAGAGAAAAGAGAAAACGAGCGATGTGACATTTATGTTCATGGCGGGAATGTTTTCAAGAGAAAAAGATGAAAACAAGATGGAAAAGTTGATAGCAAATATCAAACCAGGGGATGAAACAGATAAGAGGAATAAACTGCTAACTTTATCCTGTCTGTACGAGTACAAAGACGATGTATTTTCTACCAGAATAATAAATAACCTTAAACACATATACTGTTATAGGTATGGGGAGATTGGATTTAGTGGAATAACTGATATCGATTGTTTGTACATAAGTTATTTATTAGATATAGTGAATTTAATCAACGCAGAACAACCTAAACAACATTCAACATTGGACATTAAGTGGTCATCTTTATCAGCATCAGGGATCAGAATGTTGTGTAATTCTCTTGTTAATATTTCTAATGTTGTTGTACTGTGGCTGGTTGGTTGTAAATTAGACGATGAATGTGTTAAAATAATATGTGACATGTTGCCTTGTATTAAGATAACAGACCTACACCTAGGTGATAATAATATAACAGATGTTGGTGTTAAAATAATATGTGACATGTTGCCTCGTACTAATATAAGACGCCTAAACCTAGGTCATAATAATATAACAGATGTTGGTGTTAAAATAATATGTGACATGTTACCTCGTACTAATATAACACGCCTAAACCTAGGTCATAATAATATAACAGATGTTGGTGTTAAAATAATATGTGACATGTTGCCTCGTACTAATATAACATACCTATACCTAGGTGGTAATAATATAACAGATGTTGGTGTTAAAATAATATGTGACATGTTGCCTCGTACTAATATAACAGACCTAGACCTAGGTGTTAATAATATAACAGATGTTGGTGTTAAAATAATATGTGACATGTTGCCTCGTACTAATATAACAGACCTAAACCTAGGTACTAATAATATAACAGATGTTGGTGCTCAGTGTCTGTGTTCAGTATTAATACGTGATGATTGTCGTGTAAAAGTGTTATACTTATATGGTAATGATAACATAACAAGTGAATGTAAACTGTCTCTAGAACAACAACTGATCCCTGGTGTTGAGTTGTATATTTAGATCAATAAAACTCTCATATGTATTGAATATTGAATGAAACCATAATAAACGAGTAGAATATAATCTGTTTTTGTAAATAATATCATATTTTATTGAATAATAAAGAAATTCTTGTAGTTTTATTTTTGTAGTTGATTGAAAGTTGATTTGTGTTTTACTCAACAAATATTCAAACAAATCCATTGAAAATCAAAAATATCCCTTGACAAATGTCCAGTAGTTTGATATCAATACAAGAACAAGTTTGTTTTCATCAATATTTTTATTCAACCAAGTTAAAAGAGACTTTTTTAAAACAAATATTCATTTTTTCTTCATATTTTGAACAAAGTGAGTTGGACTTGAAATACGGACAACAGCAAAAATACTTGTTTTCTTTGTCAAATCATAATATTTCTTATCGATAAGAAAGAAACCATCGATATTTATTCTTATTTTAGAACATTTCATTGATAAAATAGTATTTTGAGTTGGTTATGTTTTGTTTTGAAGTCAACAAACTTGTGTTGAAAAATGGCGGCAAATGATGGCCTGTTTTGTACAAGACTTTAGTTGAACATGGACGAAGAAAACACTACACGACTAATACAAGCTGGAATGATCCGAGTTAATCAAGAAATAATTCTAGCCTAATG
This sequence comes from Actinia equina, assembly GCA_011057435.1. Taxonomy (NCBI): domain Eukaryota; kingdom Metazoa; phylum Cnidaria; class Anthozoa; order Actiniaria; family Actiniidae; genus Actinia; species Actinia equina. The sequence goes on from WHPX01001015.1 coordinate 7,006, forward strand.
TGGTTCAATAATAATAGTTATCTAGTTTTTCAATGTGAGGATCAGCAATAATTCAGCTCACCCTTTTTTACTTGTCTTTGTTCAGCTCACCTCGAGTCTGAAAGAAAATAAATAACACGGATATTTAGAACAAATTCTATATACTCAAAACAAGACTAAAAAAAACAAAACATACTTTCCTTTCTGTTTGGTTTTTCTTTTCCTGGGTCTTTTCACATCAGATCAAAGAAGACAAAATACTGACTAAACGAAGGTCTTGACTGCGGACATTTTTGCTGTTTGACATATTCTCGCCAAAAACAAGCGACTTTTTCCATAACTTTTCCAAATTCCTCGAAGCAGATGTAAATAGGTTTAGTAGTTGAGGTATTTACTTGCAATGTGGTTGGTTGTGTAAGTCAGTAAACTGTTGGGAAGAGAGCAATAATCCAGTAGAAATTCTTGGTTGATGAAGAACAAAGAACAAAACCAACTTTGAAAAACTTCCAACCAACAAGTCACGTGATGAAAAGAGCGGGAAAATAATAATCCACGTTGATTGGTTCATGTCAGGGAACTTGAACCAATCAGAGAACATTAATCATCATCATCATCATCATCATCATCATAATTGGCAAGTTTGGCACGAATAGTCCATCTTTCAGCTGGAGCATAAAAAACTTAAAAATAGTTTAATGGCTGGTGTTTCGTCTTCTGATCGTCGTCAAGAACACGGAGGTTAGAGTTGAGATGATCCCGCAGTGTTGTTTGTAGTTGACGAAGCCATTTTAAAGGCCTCGTTTATTCATTGTATTTTAGTTGTATTCCCATAATTCCTTTTATTGATCTAACGCCTATCCATCCTATCTCCTTTAGCACCGACAACCTTTATGTTAATATATGTATCAGCGGCAATGTCTATTACTGAGAAGCGCTTCAGAGGTTTAAGATAATCACTTGCTCAGCCTTGTATCGTCATCGAGCACTCATCACGGTTAGAGACACGACTCTGGGGTCGAGAGTTGTGTTGCTTATTATGAAGGACAGAAAAGTATTTTCTTTCCAAATGAAAGGCATGCATATTCAGTTAGATCTGCATGTTAAAATTAAAAGCTTAAAATTAATCAAAGAATGTCAAAGTTCAATAAATGTTTGTAAGCCGAGTTAAGATTCATGATAGTTTTGATTCATCAGCTTTTTTAATTATAAATCAAGCCAAGCTTTCGAGCATCTTGCTCTTCATCAGGGCAAACGGTTGTGACAATTTTACAAGAAATCACGCAACATAACAATGTGCGCGTGCTAAATTTAAATGTGTCAGTTGCTAGGAGCGCGCGTGTCAAAGTTTTTCATATATTTCTGGAACCAGCAGCCGACTCCTGCTGCCAATATTGTTGTGGTGTGCTTCAAACTTTAAGAGCGTCTTCAGTCTCAATAGACTGTCTTCAGTAGATAGACCATTTTCGAATTAAACACTTTCGCGCTAGCTAGTCCGACCTTTTTGGTGATGGTTATCGTAGATTTATAAGTTATACACTGTAGTGTAAATAGGAACTGACGTTTCGGACGTTAGTCCTTTGTCGGAGTCAATTTTTGTTTCGGCCCTCAGGCCGAAACAGTCACTACGTTTGGTTTGCCGGCCCATAATAGTCTCCGTGCGTGTCATTTAGCTGTCAGAGTTTTGGACCTAATCCAATCATATGCCGTTTCCATCATAAGCAATGGGAAAATGTAAAACATTTCACCATGCGGAGTATTTCAAAGAGTTGCGGTGAATCTTCTCTGTGTAGACTATATTATACCTTTTCGCATGACGCCATTTTTTGAAAAAAAATATATTATTGATTAACCCTACGACAATGCGTATTTTATTCCTAAGTTAGTATCTAGGTCCAAGTCGCCAAGTAAGTTATTGAAAAGTTATCCAAAAGCTTTTGTGATTGTGCGGCAAATGATGAGCATAAGATGAGGAAACTTGTGAGTTTATCTATGTAACTAACAGTTGATGCATATACATTTTGTGAAGCAAGCTTCCGATATGTTGTAGCTTCGTGCGCATCTGAGGACATGTTTTTGGTATCAGCTATTATTTAGACTAGGTCCCACAAACAAACAGTGCGTACTTTACATCTTTAAAGATAGAAGTCTGAAATCATCAGTTTTCATTTATTAATACTCTGATTTAAAGTATTATTTCTTGGATTCGGTAATATTTTTGAAGCACCAAAATATGTAAATTTTTGAAGCACCAAAAGATGTAAATTTTGAATAGATTGGTGACGGCGCACAGGTCAAAGACAATCCTCGTATCTTTTCGTTTGAATTGAGACTTTCGCATTGTCTTTAAGCTATGACATTTAAATGAATACATTTACCATAAATGTCAAAAAGCAGAATGAAGGTTTAAAAAGTATCCTACATTCAACATAGCGCGTACACTAATGCTCATTAGCCAAAATATTTTACACCAAGTACTCTGCTCTCAGCGATACTCAGTCATTGTTTATATCTATTGTCGGATTTCTCGTTCGTTCGGCGAGACGTTATATGTACATATATGTTTTTCCCCAAAACACTACGATGTTTCAAAGCAAGAACCACTAAAATCTCAAAAAAACTTAATTACGATGTGTTTCGTCCAAGAGAATTTTAAAACAAATGTTTCCGTCGAAATTTGCGTAACACTTTGCAACGTAAAAGCGTACCGCGAGATCGCTCGTCTGCCAAGACCAAAATTCTTTTCAGCAATGCCACACAATAAATAGATAACGGGCCGAAACATCATCGCTTTCGAAGCGGTATAGGCTTGTTGGTGATGATGACACAATTCAATACAACTTATACCACGTGATGTCTAGCAGGATAATGGTGAATTCGTACTTAGCTATTCCGAGGTTGAGAAAAAATTGGGTGGAGTTATTGATCGTGTTGACATTGTATATGAATATAGTTCATATTCTCTTGATACAAAAATTACACGTGATGTCTAGCAGGATAATGGTGAATTCGTACTTAGCTATTCTGAGGTTGAGAAAAATTGGATGGAGTTATTGATCGTGTTGACATTGCATATGAATATAGTTCATATTCTCTTGATACAACTTATACCACGTGATGTCTAGCAGGATAATGGTGAATTCGTACTTAGCTATTTCCTGTTTGTCTGGTGAAAGGGAAGTAAGCGTTTGGTCACTTGTTGTTCTTGTCCTCTTCTTTTTGCATTTCAAGTAAGTTAATATACGTGTTAATTTGTATCAATCAGTGCATAAATACATTAGTTACGTGTGATATAGTAGATCTCTTAGTATGTTCTAGATAAGATTTACTGTAAGGTTCTACAATACACACAGCTTTAAGGTGGCTGCCTACTTTTGAACGTTCGAATTGAGCCCACGATGAGCGCGCGCTCAAAACCGCTGAAAAATCTACGAGATTTTATCGAAGAACCATACGCGTTTTGAGCTTCAACAGGGCAAAACCCTCAAATTTTGCACGGGACTCTATATTTTTTGATAGCTCATTCGAAAAAACTCCTAAAAATCATGGAAGAGTTGATATTGGAACAGTATGATTTGAAAGCCCGTAAAAACCTCATTTGACCAAAAAAACAGATAGGATAATGCTTGTAGAATGATGAAGTAATTAAGAATTTGGATTCCAAGCAGTTTAGCTGGGTTGATATCATCTGCTAGTGAACAATTTTGATCATCGATCAAAGGATGCTGTAAATATGGGTGCTGGCTTTCTTATTGGCAAGTTTCCAAGACTTCAGGAAGCCGTGTTCATGTCCTGTACTCAGACAGAATTGTACGAATGGTTTATTTGAATCACCAAGCCATTTATCAAACGTCTAAGTGTATAATTTCTTAATTTAGTATCGTATTTTAATCTTTTTTTCTCACATATTTCTTTGATTTTCTTGACGATCCTGTATGTCGTAGTGTCCTAATCGAGCTTGGTGATTTTCTATTCTATATTGTTTTGATTGAACATTTTTCTTGAATCTGTGATATTCTTGGTACCCGATGGTATCACAAACATTTGGTTTCCAGTTTGGCGTATTTTTTTTGACGAATTTAGTTCTAAGATCTAGAACTGTTGTAGGATAATACAACTACCAATAAATGTGAAGGGGTGTGTCAGTATATCACGAGACTATAGAGGTCACGCGACCATCATCTTATGTTACATAGATGAACAGTTTTGATTGACAGCTGATGACAAAAAACTTGAACTGAGTTCAAACTATTTCAAACTATAAATATTTTCCCCCTATTATATTTCTACAGTTTTCTTCACTATCCTGTATGTTGTTGTGTCCAAATCAAGCTTAGTAATTTTCAATTCCAAATCCAGCTGAGCGGTGAACGTACTCAGCGTGCAAAGCATGAGTGGACAAAATGACCAATCCTAAGCATTTTTGAAGATCCAAAGAACAAAGCAAATGCAGTTTTTAGTACTGTTACGTGTTTTACCCTCTTTAAATAAAGTTTATTGATTGATTGATTGACTAAAGTGAAATTAAAATTGAAAGTGAAAGTGAAATTGTTTTTATTCTTGCTTTCCTTTTTTCTTATGCTAAAGGTTTCAAAGGTTTTTATCTTTCCACACACGAAAAAGCAAAGAATTACAAATAGAACTTAGAAAGTGGAAAGGTGCAGGAGGAACAACCCAAAAAGGGTTAACTAAGAAAGATAGCAGAATATTATACTTACAATAAAATAGTAAAATAGAAATCAAGCATTTTTAAGGTGAAAACAGTTACGGCAAAGATTTACATTTACGAGTTAAATATAAGAACTTGTAGTTTACTGAGATATGAGGTATTTTTTTGAAATTTGTACAGAAACTTTTAATCAATAAACTATTTTTGATTTCAAGAGGAACATAGTTCCAGTTTGCAACGGCTGCTTTTTTCACATCAAACTGGTCATTTCCTTGCCTACCTTGTTCTCATTGGTTTCTTTTGTCTTATTCTATCTTATATACACTCCTTTCTACCACCTCTTTCTCTTTTACTCCGACGAAGGACTAGCGTCCGAAACGTCAGTAAGTTTTTTCATCTTTTTCACGGTGTATAATTTACCTTTTCATCAAACTGGTCATAATTTAAGTTTTGGTGAGGCAAATATAAATTCCTTTTTGTTTTAGAGCGCGTGTTGTAATCATGAATTAAATTGATATCTCTGAAATAGTTGACAAAAATATTAGGCAATTGATGATTAATGTGTCTATACGCAACCTTGCAAAGCTGGAGCTTTACTATCTCGAAGATGTTTAAGATGCCCAGTTTTTGAAATAAAGGTCTACTAGGAGTTCTGAAATCTGAGAAGGTGATTATTCTTAAGGCTCGTTTTTGTAAAATGTGAATAGGCAATAATCTTGAATTATAGTTACTTCCCCAAATTAATGAACCATAGCATATATATGAATATATGAAGCTGTAATAAAGATTTTTCAATACATTAAAACTGAGTTATCTTTCTAGAAATAAAAGCAGTATGACAGTTCCATAATAAATTTTCATCTAAAAGCAAACCTAAGAATTTTGTGTTAGAAGTTCTGTCACCTATCATCCCACGGGATGAACGAACGCTTCGCCTACATTTAAGTTTTTTTGTTTTGTTTTTTTCTTTTCTTTTCTCTTTCTTTTTCTTTTTTCTCAACTATTGTTGTTTTCTATCCTTTTGTTTTCTTTTTGTTTTATGGCTTGTTTTCTTCTTATTGGTTTGTTTTCTCTCTCCTCTACTATATAAACATCTCTCTCACTCTTACTTTCTATTGACTCCGACGAAGGACTAACGTCCGAAACGTCAGTTTCTATTTTCACTACGGTGTTCAGCTTATAATTCTACGATAACTTATTTTTCCTGGCGTTAGGAATAACTGCGCTTCAACACTATCAACCACGACATTCCTTAAGCGCTGTTTTGTATATATTTAGTTTTGGTTAAATTAACAGTGAGCTTATTCGCCTGTAACCATTGATTAAGCGAAGCAAGTTCTTTATTCAAAACTCCAAAAACTTTCTTGAGAAATTAATGGGAGTATAGGAGATTCATATCATCAGCATACAGCAATAAATGGATAGCTTTCGATACGAATTGTACATCATTGATAAAAATGAGAAACAAAGTAGGTCCAAGAATCGAACCTTGTGGTATACCTCATAAGATTGCGGTAGAAGATTAGAGCTGACCCCCTCAATATAAACGTATTGCTTATTTTAAGGTAGCTTTCAAACCATATCAAGGTATCCTGAGTGAGCCCATAATACGAGAGTAATTATCCAAAAGGATGTCGTGACTGGTAACCGTATCAAAAGCTTTTGATAAATCAAGGAAAACACCCAAAGAAATATTGCCATTATCAATTGAGTCTATTATACGATTGAAAAAATCAAGAACTGCCAATGTTGTATTCCTCTTTTTCTGAATCCAAACTGATAGCTATACAACAAGTGATTTTCTTCCAAAGGATTAGTTAAACTTTCACAACCAATTTTTTCAAACATTTTCGATAAAATTGTAAGTAATGATATTGGCCTAAAATTCAAAACCAACTCATGGCTACCACTTTTGAATATAGGAATAACTTTGGCAATTTTCATTTCATCTGGGAATATACCCGTCAGAAATGAAGTATTAAAAAGAAAGGAAAGTGGTTGACATATATATTCAGCCACTATCTTTATATATTTCGTAGGAAGAGCATATCGTGACCGACTGCTTTTGAGCAGTCAATACCATAAAGCTGATCTAAAACATTATATTGCGAAATTGTTGGTAGATTCAATTTACTTTTGCATTGAAATTTTCATCTAGTTTCGATAGCTATTACCAGTACTTGATGGACCAACGTTTGTGAAGTAGGTGTTAAATATATATTAGCAATATCTACTTTCTTGGTATAGCGTTTGTTATTATAGAAAATAGATGAAACTTCCAAAGGTTGCGACTTTTTTTAATTTAGTATTTCATTAATGACTTTCCAAGTAGCTCTTATGTTACCCTGAGCACCATTTAACATAGTTTTATAATAGTCTATCTTTGCAAACCTTAACGAGTGATTTAATTTGTTTCGGTAACTACGAAATTTTATTGAATTCTTAGACGGATTCTTTAATTTTGCTCTATAAAGTTTGTTTTTCCTTCAGATAGATCTTAAAATACCTGGCGTTATCCAGGGACGCTTCAAGCTACCTGAATTGACACGAACGCTTTTAATAGGAAAGTGTTTATTATATTGTCCAGTGATCGTATCAATCAGATAATTGTATTGCTCGTTGGGGTCTTGACTCTCATATAGAGTTGACCAGTCCACTAAAGAAACTTCACGCGCAAAGTTTTCTTTGCCTAGTTTTGAAAAGACATGTTTTGTTATCTTTTAGAGTACTTTTTGTAGGTGTGACCATACTGTAAAACAAACACCGGCAAATGATCAGAGATGTCTGTATACAAAATACCAGGCTGAATGTTTTCAACAACATCAAAAACGTTAGAATAAATATTGTCAATCAGAGTAGCTGAAGCAACAGTAATTCTTGTTGGCTTTACTATTGTTGGAAAGAATGAGTAGGATAATAGGTTATTAAAAAAGGAAGACGTCCTTTCATCTGTATCCGATTTCAGAAGATCAATGTTAAAGTCGCCAGCAATAATAGCAGTTCATACTGTTTCTTTCTAATTTATCCAATAAAACGGTTAAGCAAGTTGAATAGCTTTCTACATTCTATTTCACCCCGGCCTGCTCTCAGTCTGACCTTTAGCTCAGCTGGTAGAGCATCGGTAGTACAATTCCGAAGGTCGTGGGTTCGAATCCCAGCGAGGTCGGAAATTAATTTTTCCGAATTTAATTCCTAGGGCTTGCGCCCGGAATAACCTCGTTCCTGAGCACTACAACTTACTTCTATATCTTCTACTATTTCATTAGTGCCACGCTGCTGTCCATATATATACTCTCAGCTTTCTACATTGGTTTTTGGTGGTTTGTAGGTAACACCAATCAAAGACTTGGTGTTTTTTCTAACTATCTGAACGAAAAGAAATTGAGGCTCGTCACTATTATAAGTTAAATCATCATGAACACTAAAACTGAACTTATTAATAATATACAGAGCTATTCCACCGCCACCATCTTCATTTGGTCGATTAAGGATGATCGGTGGTTGAAAATTAGACAACGTAAAAAAGTTAAGATCATCACTATCTTTGAGCCAAGTTTCAAATAGAGCAATCACATCAAAACTATGGTTAAGAGACTCAAGATAACAGATAAGATCATCAAAGCGTTGGCGAAGACTTCTTATATTAAAGTGTATTAAAGAAAACTCGATATTTTTGCAAGTGACACTTTGAAACGTCTCTTCTGTATAGTATTTACATTTTTCAGTCGTGATCAATTTTGGTGAACACACTTTCGTCGGGATCGAAGAAATTATCAATGAAGTTTACCTTTGATTTACTTAAGCTATATGCCCTAAAGGGATGGAATGATAAAGCATTAAGCCGCTCAGAATTACGAAACGGACAGTATCCATTTAGCAATTAAGAAAGAGCTGAATGGTATATTCAACATCATTCAAGTGTAAAAAAGGCAAAGCATCAACAGTACAGTGGAGTTTGACATAAATAGTCCTTTGTAGAAGAATTGATTTCATTAATTTCATTTGTACTCTTAACCTTTTTTAAGCACTTTAGATGAACCAAACGGCAACAATGCGAGCAATGACTCGAATTACTACGTTATTAGCATAAACTCGCTTGCTACAGGATAAACAAAGTTTTCTAGTCAATGTATCACGAACCATTCAAATTTATTTATGATTAAAAAAAAAACCCTTCTTGGATAACATTATCATTACTTATCTGGTTAACTGTTAAAACTTGAACTTGAAAAAGAGAAGGACTCTTTGGAGAAGCACCTGTAGCATTTTTGCCAGGATATACCACGTACTTGAGGTTTATGAAGTCTTTGGGTGTGCTTACAAGTTCAGGCATCTTTCGTATTTGAGAAAAAACCACTCGCTCCCAATGATCCAAAAGGTCCATGAGATACATCATCCAAAGGAACTATACGATCTTTGATGCCAAGCCGGTCGACGCTAAAATAAGCGATCTTTCCCTCCTTTCTGGCTTTAATCATCTTCTCATGTTGATCATCTCTTCTCTGTAAGACACGGGACGAAAAATCTTCGTTGATATAGACTCCTGTACCCTTTAGTCGTTTGATACGCCTGAGTATTTTCTCCTTATCTTTAAATCGCAGTAATTTAGCTACGATCTGCCTGGGCTTACCAGCTTTGAACTTACCGGTACCGTGTGCTCTTTCAATTTCTATGTCATCGGCGTCCATGTCCAGTTTCGTGTTGAGAAGATTCTTGACCTTATTTTCTGTTGTTTCCCAATTTTCCTGACGATCTTCCTTGATACCAGAGATCCTTACATTGCTTCTTCTACTTCGATTCTCTGGGTAATCTACTTTATTCTCGAGATCATCGAACAGTGCTGCTTCATGTCATCTAATTTCTTATCTTCACGGACTCGAAGCAGTCAGTTTGAATCTTGAAGTCTTCAATATCTTTCTGTGAGAATTCAAGACTCCTCTTAATTTCTCCAACCTCACTACTCAGATTATCCAAACGACTATTAAATCCATTCATGAGTGTCTTAAGGTGACTGCCTACTTTTGAAAATTGATTTAAACTTTTTTTAAAACATCGATTTTCCGAATTGAAATTTAATGCTGATTCCAAATCTGGAAAGAAAAATTGGGTGTCCCGAGCTTGTTTTCGAGATAATCAGCATTTAATGGAAGCCTACGCACGAGCTTTTGGAGTAAAATCTGCGCCACCGGAAGTGATTAGGAAAAAAATAAGATCCATAAGATCAAAGTTATTTGTAGACTATATGATAGCACAAATGAAGGCTAGTCAATCCTTCTACAATAATACATGGATATTTTCAACAAAAAGACAAAAAGATAAATTGTTTTCTCATATTTTGTAGTTTTGGTGCTCTTAAAAAACTCATAAAGTCGAACAAAAATCTCTACGAAAATCTATTTTTTCATGTGTTGCTGATTTAAACTTTTTCTAAGATGTTGATATAACATAGATTTTTGAGAGTTTTTTCGAATGAGCCATTAAAAAATATAGAGTCCCGTGCAAAATTTGAGGGTTTTGCCCTGTTGAAGCTCAAAACGCGTATGGTCCTTCAATAAAATATTGTAGATTTTTCAGCGGTTTTTGAGCGCGCGCTCATTGTGGGCTCAATTCGAACGTTCAAAAGTAGGCAGCCACCTTAAGCAAAGCATTGTAACTATTTTCTTGAGTTTTAAGAAGTTCATTTACGATTTCTAAAGTAACAAAACTAGAGCTCTTCTGTTCAGCGTCCACCATATCAAGCACCATCATCAACGATGGTGCATGTTTCGGTAAGAAGAAAAAAAAATGTATGCAAAAGTTGGGTTATAGTAGCCTGTTAATAAGAATAGCCGGCGGCAAAACAGCAAAACGTGCTGTGATCAGATGAAACAAAATTCACTGCTCACCTGGATATTTGTATTTAGTTTAAAACATTTTCTTGAATCTTTGATATTGACTATACATCAGAAAAAAAACGTGATTCCTGATTTTTGAATATTCCAATTAACCTTTTATCCAAGATCATTTAAAAAGAAGGGGATTGCAGTATTTGTTTGTTCCATCACCCCTACCCCTTACATACACCTCTTCATACCGGGCCTGCTGTAATATGATTCTTATCGGTCCTGAGTTTCCTCGTGGTAATTGCATGATTTACATTCCTGTCTGTCTGGTGAAAGCAAAGCAAGCGTTTGGTCACTCGTTGTTCTTGTCCTCTTCTCTTTGCATTTCAAGTAAGTTATACGTGTAAATTTGTATCAATCAGTTCATAAATACATTAGTTACGTGTGATATAGTAGATCTCTTAGTATGTTCTAGATAAGATTTACTGTAAGGTTCTACAATACACAGCTTTGACCATGGAAGAGTTGAACTTGTAACTGATTTGAAAGCCCGTAAAAACCTCATTTGATATCCAGATAGGATAGTGCTTTTAGAATAATAAAATAAGAATTTGGATTCCAAGCAGGTAAGCTGGGTTGATATCGTCTGTTTGTGAACAGTTTCTATCCTCGATCGATCAAAGGATGCTGTAAATATGGGTGCTGGCTTTCTTATTGGCAAGTTTACAAAGCTTCAGGAAGCCGTGTTCATGTCCTGTACTCAGACAGAATTGTACGAATGGTTTATTTGAATCACCAAGCCATTTATCAAACGTCTAAGTGTATAATTTCTTAATTTAGTATCGTATTTTAATCTTTTTTTCTCACATATTTCTTTGATTTTCTTGACGATCCTGTATGTCGTAGTGTCCTAATCGAGCTTGGTGATTTTCTATTCTATATTGTTTTGATTGAACATTTTTCTTGAATCTGTGATATTCTTGGTACCCAATGGCTTCACAAACATTTGGTTTCCAGTTTGGCGTATTTTTTTTGACGAATTTAGTTCTAAGATCTAGAACTGTTGTAGAATAATACAACTACCAATAAATGTGAAGGGGTGTGTCAGTATATCACGAGACTATAGAGGTCACGCGACCATCATCTTATGTTACATAGATGAACAGTTTTGATTGACAGCTGATGACAAAAAACTTGAACTGAGTTCAAACTATTTCAAACTATAAATATTTTTCCCCTATTATATTTCTACAGTTTTCTTCACTATCCTGTATGTTGTTGTGTCCAAATCAAGCTAGCTTAGTAATTTTCAATTCCAAATCCAGCTGAGCGGTGAACGTACTCAGCGTGCTAAGCATAAGTGGACAAAATGACCAATCCTAAGCATTTTTGAAGATCCAAAGAACAAAGCAAATTCTGAACTAAAGTGAAATTAAAATGGAAAGTGAAAGTGATATTGTTTTTATTCTTCCTTCCATATTTCTGCTTCTTGTAGGCACGTTTATTATATTTTGGTAGAAAGAAAAAAGAAAACTATGCAAAAGTTGGGTTACAGTTGCCTGTTAATAAGAATGGCCGGCGGCAAAACATCTAAACACATTGTGATTGGCTGAAACAAAATTCACTGCCCAGCTGGATTGTATTTATCAAAAGATTTTCTTGAATCTTTGATATTGTTGGAAAGCGCTGGCTTCACAAACATTTGGTTTCCATGTGTCTGGTCTTTTGTAACTCTTTTGATATTTATTCAAAAATAATGGAACTTTCCAGGAATATTCATATCAAAACATTCTTTCAGATGACGATGTGGTTATTTATACTAGAAAGTTTTCATTCTTCCTAATGCCATTATGATAAAAGACTATACATTAAAAAAAAGTGATTCCTAATTTTTGGATATTCCGATTAGCCTATTATCCAAGAACATTTAAAAAGAAGGGGATTGCAGTATTTGGTTGTTCCATCACCCCTACCCCTTACATACACCTCTTCATACCAGGCCTGCTGTAATATGATTCTTATCGGTCACGAGTTTCCTGTGGTAATTGCATGATTTACATTCCTGTTTGTCTGGGAAAAGCAAAGCAAGCTTCTTGTTCTTGTCCTCTTCTCCTAGCATTTCAAGTAAGTTATACGTGTTAATTTGTATCAATCAGTGCATAAATACATTAGTTACATGTGATATAGTAGATCTCTTAGTATGTTCTAGATAAGATTTACTGTAAGGTTCTAAAATACACAGCTTTGATCATGGAAGAGTTGAACTTGTAACTGTGTGATTTGAAAGCCTGTAAAAACCTCATTTGACCAAATATCCAGATAGGATAGTGCTTGTAGAATAATAAAGTAAGAAATGGCATTCCAAGCAGTTAATAAGCTGGGTTGATATCATCTGTTAGTGAGCAGTTTTGATCATCGATCGAAGGATGCTGTAAATATGGGTGTTGGCTGTGTTGGCAAGAGTCCAAAGTTTCAGGAAGCCGTGTTAGTGTCCTGTACACGGCTGTTTCAATTACGACATTAGGTTCCAGGCGCGCGCGCGGCCAAATCGCGTTGCTAAGCTGCTTCTCTTCCTTGACAACGAAAATGGCGGCAATTTTGAAACTTTGTTTTCCTCATTCAGCAAAATTAAAACCGGTTTAAAAAACCTTTTCTTTCAAGTTAAGATTCCAAACACGAAATACAGGTAAGTTAATCTAATCTTTTATCGAAATTCATTTTATTTATGGAAGTAAAAACGTTTTTCTTCGCAAAAATCAGGGTTTTTCTACCGAGTTAAGTTTCGTGGCTGAGCACGTAATCCTGAAAAATAAAGATATTCAATACGTGTTTACGGCTTCCACGAGCAAACAACATCGACAACTAAAACAAATTTTCGATTTTCATTTGATACGCATCTTAAAATTTAGAATACAGGTTAATGAAGTTTTTTTTGGTTTAGTCTAAAAGCTTTTTTATTGACAGATGAATGGCTTCCCTGAAAGCGTAGCAAGTTTATAGTAATGGAGTTTCACTTACGTGAACTAAAACTAAATAACATCGACAACTAAAACATATTTTCGATTCTCATTTAGTAATGGAGTTTCACTTGCGTGAACTGAAGGTATCTTGTCGTGTTTGTGGATTTAAGGCGGGAAACTCGCAAGGATATGTTTACAAAACGTCTACAAACCATGTTGCAGACAAATTACAAGTCGCATATGGTTTATCTGTCCAAGACGACGACGAAAATGTTCATCCACAAAATGTGTGTGTCAACTGTTACGTGAAAAGCTTTAACGCATGCAAAAATTTGAATTACAAGTGCAGCACTCAACCAGTTGTTTGGCACCCGCATGAAAAAGAAGACTGTGAAATATGCGAGAGTTTTGCAAGAAGAAACCGGGGAGGCAAAAAACCAAAGGCGAGAAAGGGAAGAGGACGCCCCAAACAAGGTTTAAGAAGCGATGGCATTAACCCTTCTCAAAAGGCAATAAATATTCCTTCAGAAATAGTTCCGGCGGCGCTTATGAATCCCATGCCAAGCATCGGGAGATTTTCCAATATTAGTGAGGAGCTGATCTGCCCTATTTGTCGTGAAGTACTGGACAGGCCATTACAAGCAAGTTGCGACCATTTTTTTTGTTACTCTTGCATCGAGAATTGGATTCATTACGTCGGAGACGGTGCTGGGTGTCCCGTATGCAAGAGGATAATTAAGATTCAAGAGCTTCGAAAGCCGCCCAGACTACTATTAAACCTCCTGTCAGCATCCTGTCTAGAATGTGCTATCTGTAAGTCCCTTGTAAAACTCGAACAGCTTGCACAACACGAGTCTAGCTGCACCTCTTACACGACTGGTCGATGCACCACGCTTGTTAGCGAAGTTCTGAAAACCCCGTTATCGGCTCCATTGTCGCAGGTAGAAGAGTCCCTGACAACTCATTTAATGAAACGAAAATTGACCGCTTCCGATTCCCCTACCGTTGTTTTACGAACTGGCGGAACTGTAAGTATAGTAAAGTATATGATTAGAATCTCAGTAGCGGATAGATTTTGAAAGCTAAACACCGAGTTTTGCTGCACGCAATGACGTGAGTGGATGAAGCAAGCCTCGAAAAATGATGGGGGGGGGGGGGGGGGAGGGGAGTCACTTCATGAATTAAATACATTCCATAGATTGTACTTTTTTGTGGCCGAAAACTGTACGCACCCAAGCCTCCCTCCTTCCCCACACTGCCAGCCCAGCCTCTCCCTTTGCAACGGCCATGAGTCTTAAACATCATTTGAAAGGTTAAAGAAAACAATCACTTGCAGCGTTGGCATATCAGTTTGATAGCGTTTGCTTAATGGTATGAGTTAAAACCATTTTCGTAGAGGGCGCAACTTTATTCTTTGCAGCCCTTACAAGTATCTATCCTACAGCGTTCAAAAATTGGTAGTAGCTTTGCTTCAAAAAGAACTATCCAGCGACAAACCAAAGTGTTACAAGAATGTCGAGAAACAGTAAGTGGAGGAGGTTCTGAAAATGTCTTTAAACAGCAACAAAAAGAAATCCAGATGTTGGAAAAGGAAATGCGCCAGCAACTTTTACGTGATGCTGGGATAAAGCTTGAGGTTGGGGCTGACGATGGTCTTGCCATGAAGAGTGACTTAGGAATACCCTGGAACAAATTAAGAAGTATAAGAAGGTTTGCATCAATAATGATAATTGAATTAGCATTTGCACTATTTAAGCTGTGCACTTTAGTGCTTGCACTCTTAGTAGTGTTTACTTGGTTTGATGAACCACAAACTTTTACACAATCATGTTAAGCAATATGAACAACAACTTCTACTCCAGGTGGCTTTCCTCATAGGGGGTTCAAATGGCAAGTGAGAAAAAACAAAGGGAAGTTGCAGATAAACAGGTAATTGGTTATTTTTTTCATGCATTTAAAAGCTTGGGAAACTGAGAAGAGTTAAGAGTTTGATCTAGTCGGTATTTTCTTTCGAACAGAAACTAGGAGAGATTCTATCAGAAGACATGCCCTTTGAGTTCAAAAAAAATGGAAGTGGCAGGGAAATTCGAATGGCACCATGTGCAAGGATTCAGAATCTGGAGGAAATGGTTTTTAATCATTTAGATTGGTGCTGAACGCCAGGCTTATCATGGTGGGACATTCAATGGCAACCACACACACAAATGCCTTAAGGTATTAAATTATGTTTTTGGAGGCTTTCATTTCCTCTATATAATACTATAAATAATTGTAAGCTACATATAATCTAAGTGGGAAAAGAAAAAAAAATTAAATATAGGTTTTTTTAATAAATAGATGGTTTTGTTCCTTCTCTTATCCCTTATTCATTACCTGTAGTATAGGAAACAAATATCAAGCTGTTAGTTGAGGTACCAGTTGTTGTCTCTAGTAAAGTAATGCCCAATTTAATACAAGAGGCCAATGATATGAAGCAGAAATTTAAAGAAACACTGGAATCATTTGGGAAATGCCACAGGATATATACTACGAAAGAACAGCTATGCAATAGCCAAATCATTATCCTTGGTAAGATATGTATATTTAACAATAATAACATTTTATACACACTGGTTAACTAATTTTCAGAAACAGTGAGGGCAAAGGAATGTTTTCAAAGAGTATGTGCTATTCCCATTGGTTGCTTTGATAAATAAAAATAAGAATTTTTCATAAGTATTGTCACTCCAAAAAGATAAAAAAGCACATTTACATCAGGTCTATATTGTCTGTCCTCTTAATGGCAAAAAATTTAAGTTATTTTGACATTTTTTAAAGTACCAGTATTAATTAATGACGATTCGTGGCAAAAGAGGACAGACACATAAATAAACAGATCTACAGTACATTCAAAATATATATTATAGACCAAATTCAAAACTTGCACTGATGTGAGGCTTGAGTTGTGAACAAAGAGATATGGCGTGATTTGTTACGCCAGATCACTTTGAGTCATGCCAGATCCCCTTGATAAGGTTGTCTTCCCTTTCAGAGAAAGAAATTGAAAGTTTCATGAAAGTGTACAGGCAAAACTTTCCTCATGCAACTGTTTTGCCAAAAATGCATTTCTTAGAGGATCACATGAGTTAAGAGGTATCAGTTATGTAGTAACTATTATAAAATAATAACTATAACTGTCATAATAATAATATACAGTAGTAATATAACAATAATGGTAATAACAATGATGATGAAGTTGATTGTAAAGAGTGTCATGAAATAATAAACTTGTGATCCTTATTGACCAATTTAACTACATGTAATAACTTTGTAGGTATGGAACTGGTATGGGGCTGCTTGGTGAGCAAGGGGTCGAATCAATTCATCATGAGATTAATGACCTCTTACGCTCCCACTCCTGCATAAGACGAGGCTGCGACAAGCTTGAAAAAGTCATGTTGGAGCATCACAGACGTTGCTATCCAGCAAACATGACAAAAACACCAAAAGTAAAGAAGCGAAAGGTCTGCGAAGAATAAAGAAAAATTTATATTTTTGCTTTACCAAGTTTCAAAAGCTACTGTAAATTGATCGAGAGATACTATAATTATAATATATCAATCTGAGGATAAACATAATAATAAGGTTTACACAATATCAGATTTACATGTAAATAGATTGTATATAAAAATAGAAATGAATTTACATGAAACTAAAATTAAAATGTCCCCATCATTGGCTCCAAGAAAGTAAACAACCTGGACAAGAAGCCACACTTGATTTTGGGGGTAACACTTTTAGACGCGTGTAAAAAAAAGCGGGAAATTACACCGGAAGTCGAGTAAACGATGAAAGCAATCGATTGATCAAGTATTCCAACATCGAAACCAACGCGAAAACATGGTCCACTTTGCATCCACAAAAAATAATTCATAAAAAGAAAGCACGATATGACAATAAATACATTGCTTATACATCAAATTATTTGCTTACCTGAGTCATCAATTGCTCCTGTATTGAGAAACACTCCTCGAAAATACCACAACTCTGCGATAAACTGCACGTGCACGATTTCTCGATCATTCCCCAGATGGAAGGTAAACATCAAAAACAAAGTCTTTCGGCGTATCCTCGTAACTTGAACGACTCTCAGCTAAGAGATAATGTTCTTTTTCTGAAGCTACTTAAAGCAAAATTATTATTTCTTAACCATGAAATAAATAAAAACGCCGCAAACAACCACTTTCTTTCATAAGTAACGATCCTTCTCGGCGCCATTTTAAAAGCCTCGTTACGGTGCAGCTGACCGCGTAATTTCGGTCAATCGTGCTCCTGGAACCTAATGTCGCTTTTTATTTGAATTGAAACAGCCGTGTGTACTCAGACAGAATTGTACGAATAGTATATTTGAAACACCAAGCCATTTATCAAACGTCTAGGTGTATAATTTCTTGATTTAGTATCATATTTTAATCATTTGTTCTCATATATTTCTATGATTTTTTTGAATGTACTGTATGTCGTAATGCATTGTCCTAATCAAGCTTGATCAAATCTGTGATATTCTTGGTACCCGATCGACGGCTTCACAAACGTTTGGTTTCCAGTTTGCCATATTTTTTGACGAATTTAGATATACTTGTTAAGTGAATTATGCTTGCTAAGATCTAGAACTGTTGTAGGATAATACAACACCCAAGAGATGCTAAGGTGTGTTGACAGATCACAAGACTTTTAGAGGTCACACGACCATCTTATGTTACATAGATGAACAGTTTTGATTGACAGCTGATGACAAAGAACTTGAACTGAGTTCAAAATATAAATTCTATTGAAATGCTTTCAAGATTCCTAGTGGAAGACAATGAAGTTGTGAAGCTTTTTTATTATGGATTGAAGGATGCTGTCAATAGTGATTTAAATGAATATACAGAACTCCATCCCTGAGTCAAAAGAGTGTTATTCTTTCCTGCGGCATGCATTTTGATTGGTTAGATACTGGATTCAGTTTGGTACATAGTTGGTAATATGTCAGCAGTTCAATAATTATCTACACAACAGTGCAGCAGACTGATAAGCTTCAATTTTTCAACCAAAAAATCTATGATCATTAATTGTGTTTCATTAGCATTTCTGCTGACGGCACTCATGTGGAACATCTTCCCTTTTGTTTCAAAAGTTGTGAATATTTATTAATAGATGGATGATTATGATCAAATATTTTGAATATCACTTCAAATTAGGCAGTGACGGTGGTCAACTATTACTGCACATGTTTTCCAGTATTAATACCAATAATAAATACTTAATATCTTTCACATTCAATCTTTTTGTTGATAATTTAATTAATTGAGATTCATTTTCTCTATTTTTGAGTCAAATATGTTATTGATTGAGCCACAACTCTTGATCTAGAAAATATTGGAAGGATCTGAGATATATTTTTGAGTTCAATGACGGGCATGCATCTAATACTTTTTTTCAGAGAATGAATTTTATTGAATTTTACATAGTATTGAAAAATATCACCTGTTTATTGCATAATACAATATTGTTTTGTGAGATGTTTTAGTTTATCTTTATTACATTATGGTATTTTTACATAAGTGAATATTAATAAATCTGGCTAGCGCATTGGTCACAATGAACCTTTCTTAGAAGTATTGTGGATGTGAGACTAACATGAGGAAATCACACTTTTTCTTGATGGATTTGGTGACATTTCATTTGTATTTCCATGTTAGAAGTATTATGGATGTGAGACTAACATAAAGAAATCCCACTTTTTCTTAATGGATTTGGTGACATTTCTTTTGTATTTCCATGTTAGAAGTATTGTGGATGTGAGACTAACATGAGGAAATCCCACTTTTTCTTGATGGATTTAGTGGCATTTCTTTTGTATTCCCATGTTAGCCACCACAAAGGATGCATTTACATCTTATGCAGCAAATTCACCTACATATGATTATGAGGCATTTATTTGCATCTCGTTTGTCGATTTGTGCTGCTTGCAGAGATTAATAGAATTTGAAAGAAAAGCTCTCCTCATGGAAAATTGAGGTTTAGTAAAAATACACAGGCGATTATTGAAAATCTTGTGCAATCCGGTCAGGAAATGAGTTGCACGTGACAAGAATGATGAAAATAAACAAGTGCACATGATCAGAGCGTGAAAAAAGCTGGTTGTCATTATCATCCATCTACATTCATTAAAAACATTAATTTACAAAAATTTCATAACGTATCACGAAATTTGTCGACATACGCATCTGACCTCACTCCTTGAATAAAACTTTACTGACCCTCCACTCCCCAACCATTTTTCCTGGAACAAAAGTGTTTATTTTTAACTTGTTATTCAACAGAGATAAAACTGATATGGCAACCAGTTGGGCATCTTCAAGTAAAGAAAATCTAAACTTTGCTCGCCTTTCTAAGTTATTAATTGATGGTGGAACACTTGTCTTAAGAGATGTATTTGACTTGATCCATTCACCAAGCTCCCTTCACAGGACACTACTCAGTACAACAGTGCATTCTACTTTAAAGGGACTGAGAGCAAAGAGGATTCTAAACAAACAACAATGGGACAGACTCTACCCTGCTAGCCGAAGTACACCTGTCACTTCAGCAGATTTTGACATCACACTGTTATTTGTTCTACTGCGTAATATATGTGGTTTAACACCCCCACCAACAGGATGGGACAAGCCTCCTGTTGCTACAGACCTGAGTAGAGAAGCTGATTTGGCTCGAGTCAAATATTATAGAAATGAGCTTTATGGTCACATCACAGAAACAACTGTTAGTGACAGTGATTTTGAGAAATACTGGAGTGAGATCTCTGATGTGTTGGTGAGACTAGGTGGATCTCATTACAAACCAAAGATTGAGAGGATGAAAATAGATACAATAGACCCTGAAGAGGAAAAGAATTTTATTAAAGCACTTGAAGAGTGGGAAGAAATGGAACAGAGATTAATTAGAAAGATGGAGGAGATTCTTGCTAAGAGAGTGAAAAAAAATTCTGCAGATGCTTCGCAGGCCAAAGGTGTGTACAATCGTAGCTTTCAGTATAATCATTTAGTATACCCCTAATGGTTTCTGTATTTTGATCAATCACTTGGGAATACAGTCTTTTAGCGTATACCAACTTGTGTAC
The DNA here is from genome assembly GCA_011057435.1 of Actinia equina. Taxonomy (NCBI): domain Eukaryota; kingdom Metazoa; phylum Cnidaria; class Anthozoa; order Actiniaria; family Actiniidae; genus Actinia; species Actinia equina. The sequence goes on from WHPX01001015.1 coordinate 27,577, forward strand.
TTCCTAAGAACGCTCTTGCTCATTGGTTAATTGGAGGTGAATATTGTACAATATTCACCCTTGAATCTCGGAATATTGAGTCGGCAACAAAATTGCATCTGCCGGCAATTGTTTTGGTACAATTTCTGATGAGGAAATTAAAAAAGTGAAAGAAAATCCCATTCCTATCAATACTAAAAAGGCAATGAAGTATGGCCTAAAAGTTTTGCTAAACATTTTGCGTGAATTTGTCAAGCAAACTAAATGTTTCTGTTTGTTTGTTTTTATTGAATTATTATATATAAAAATAAGTTACTCTGTACACAAGTTGGTATATGCTAAAATAATTATTTGCCTCAGGCTCAGTGAATATGGAGATATTTACAACAGCGCTTGAAGACTCGCATCTGGGTAAATATTCCCCGATATTCACTTTGTCTTCAGCGAATAATTTCTAAATATTTTACACTAAAACTTTTTATATGTGCCTTTTAAAGAGATCAATAATAAAATGGGATGTAATCAAACGTAAGAATTAAATATATTCATCTTATTTTTTAAAAAAAGATTTCCACTTGCTTTCCATTCAATTATCCCATCCATCTCCCCAACTGAAAGGGAGTAAAAGGTTACTTAGTAAATGTAAAACTGTTTTCCATTCAATTATCCCATCCATCTCCCCAACTGAAAGGGAGTAAAAGGTTACTTAGTAAATGTAAAACTGTTTTCCATTCAATTATCCCATCCATCTCTCCAACTCAAAGAGAGTAAAAGGTTACTTAGTAGATGTAAAACTGTTTTCCATTCAATTATCCCATCCATCTCCCCAACTCAAAGAGAGTAAAAGGTTACTTAGTAGATGTAAAACTGTTTTCCATTCAATTATCCCATCCATCTCCCCAACTGAAAGGGAGTAAAAGGTTACTTAGTAAATGTAAAACTGTTTTCCATTCAATTATCCCATCCATCTCCCCAACTCAAAGAGAGTAAAAGGTTACTTAGTAGATGTAAAACTGTTTTCCATTCAATTATCCCATCCATCTCCCCAACTGAAAGGGAGTAAAAGGTTACTTAGTAAATGTAAAACTGTTTTCCATTCAATTATCCCATCCATCTCCCCAACTCAAAGAGAGTAAAAGGTTACTTAGTAGATGTAAAACTGTTTTCCATTCAATTATCCCATCCATCTCTCCAACTCAAAGAGAGTAAAAGGTTACTTAGTAGCAGCAGTAAGGGGGACTCGCGGTCAATGTCAAAGATTTACGGGTTTAACAGGCGGTTTAAGGAAGGCGCCGGCAGCGGGAATAAGCCGCGCGATAAGTCCTTACTGCTGCTAGTTGTCGAACCGCAAACGGAGGTTAAAATATTTTGTTGGATATACGATGCATGAATGTAAAAAGTTCACCAATGATTTCTGTATAATTTGCCTAAGATCCAAAGTTAACATACCTAAGCCCAGGGGTTTCTGGTGTTGTGGTAAGAAAATGCAAATAGAAGACGACACGTCAGCACAGTGTTACGAGTGTGGTAAGAATATTCGTAATGCCGTACCAAATGCTACCAGAGAGCAGTATTACGCCAATGGAGGTCGTAAGAAAACGCCATATAAGAGAATAAAATACTTCAGGGACTGGATGAGTCATATCCAAGGTTTACATCCGATATATTTAAGCGACGAAGTAAAGAAGAAAATCATAGACCATTTAGAAGAGCCAACCCCACAAAGTCTACGGAAAACGTTGAAAAAATTAAAGCTAGGGAAATATTACAAAGCTATTCCCTATCTTTTGTCTGAAATTACCGGTAAGTCTATTCCTGAGGTTTCTGATATGACAAAAGCCGAGTGGATGTTTTGTCGGCTGGATAAGGATATTCCTTATTACCCTGACGTAATTTACGAAATATTTTACAAAATAGACCCCAACCACCCCCTATTGGGATGGATTCCCAGGCGATGATTTTACACAAGTTTTTTCACATTTGTGTAATATTTTGTGAAAACGATGCAGGCTGTGTAATATTTTGTGAAAACGATGCAGGCTGCGTAATATTTTGTGTAATATTTTGTGAAACTAATTTGCATATGAACCTGACAGCCGGCGTTCGATATGTAAATAGAATCCTGTCACGATGTTTACTGAGCAAGCTTTCTTTGAAGCTCTTCTTTTGCCTCCTGGTAGATCTTTTTGCGAGATTCCTCGGAAAGATCTTTTACGATTGTTTTTTTATTCCTTATGTCCGTCTTTAATTTCTCGTATTTGTCTTCTTCGGCCAGAATAAGCGAGAATTCTACGTCGTCTATCTTTCTGTCACGCAAAGCCTTTGAGACAAGATCGGTAATAGTATTTACTTTAGCCCTAGATAGAGCTATTGTCGTGTCATGCTTGGATATTTTCGTGGATAGCTTTTTCATAATGCCCGTAGCAACAGCCGAAATGATACCACAAGCTGCCCCAACGCCGGCCAAAGGAACTCCAACGATTATTCCCGGCCCAGTAAGCGAAGTAGCAACGCCAGAGCCCGTTAACACAACAGATATGGATCCTGAAGTTATCGCAATCTTATGTAGCGTACTCCGGGCTCTAACGTACTTTTTTCTAACTTTTTGATAGTGTTTTGCCTGCCCTTCCAAGTAAGCCAGGATTAAGTTCGCTTTATTCAGACGAAAGTTTTCGGCGTTTAGTTCGTTAGGTGTAGTATAGGGAACATCTGGGTACAACTGAGGTGCTGATGGTATAACATCCATTATATATACTAATGTACGACGCTTTTGGGAATGATATTGAGGAGCAGCCACATCACGACAACCGGGATTACTGGAACTGGAGGGCCTTTAGGAAGATGTTTCCGCATGCAGACCCTAGTAAGTTCGAAAGGAGACCCGATGGGATTTACTATAACGGCTCTAGGATGTACAGCAACGAGGATTTGAAACCTACGCTGGTCGATCAGATAGACAATCAACTGAAGAATTCTGGTTATGTCGAACATAAGCCCGTGCAAGGTTGGTCAAAGGAATTATTGCTTGGTACCGGTACTTATCCGATACCCGCGGTTTCATTTGATGAACATCCAAGTTTGGATTTGACATTGAACATGCGGATCTCTAACAACCATTCCTTTCCGTTAAAGGTGCGAGATATCTTCAAAAACGTGCCCATTAATCATACCACCGCTAAGGAATCTCATGAATGGTTAAGTGGTCCTAACATGCGTTATTGGCCGCAGCAGCTGAACTTTGCGGTTTGGTGTGCCACTAGCGGCTGTGGGGTAAGCGCAAACTTGATGAAGAATTCGATATTTATGTTTCACTTTCACTTCACGGTTAGAAGAATACTGCATGAGATGGGTGTTATTGCGCTGCCGGGAGATGCCACGTTTTATCCAAGAGATAACAAATACAGCGTGCCGGCTTATGATAGACTTTGTAAGGAGTTTGGTGTTGTAGGGAAGGATTTCCGATGCACTACGGGCGCTAACAATGGGCTGGGACACGTTTGGGCTTATTGGGGGATTGGTGGGCACGAGCTAAGCGATAAGGAAGTGCATACGCTGCGGTTGCAGTGGGACACTGGGTATCACAAAGAAACCTATGACAGTAGCACCTTCTTTGAACCAAATGCCAAAACCACTAAGGAAGTCAGAGACGGACCTCTGTTCAAAGACGAGGGTGGTAAGTATGCCGGGGCCAATCCACTGATTATTAAGATTACCAACGACGAGCAAACGAAGCAATACTTTAATTTCATACCCCCAGAAGGTAAAGGACTAACCAAAGCCGGCCTTGCCCGTTTGAACCGCAGCATAGAAGCTTACGTGTATTCTATTCTTGGAGCCCAAGTAAATACCCGATCAAGCATAGTGGGGAATACGGGCGCCCCAGAAGAGACGCGAGCCGAAGCCTTGATCTTATTCGAAAGTTCGATCTTGGAGGGCGACATTAGCAAGGGCGTACAGCGTTACCAACTAGCTATACAAAATTCTAAGGCAAGGTTGGACTACGCAGTAGCCCCGGGTTGTTGGTTAATGCCTAGTAATTTATCTATAAATACTGGCTCTGTAGTAGGATACAACAACAAACTTCAACGAGCTACTAAGGATATGAAGTTTGGGGTGAATGACGTGAACTCTGACACTCTTAGGAACATTCCTCACTTCGTAGAGAAGCCAAAAAAGGTACACGAAACGAAGCTACCCGTAGTTAAGGAACCATCAAAGAAGGTCCTGCCTACGATACCTGAGGAATATGACCATAACTTACTAAAAGCCGGCTTGGCCACCGCAAGCATTGGTTTGAGCTATTATATATGGCGATGAACAACCCCTACGTAGCTGGAGTAGATTGCGTTTACACGACTTACACAGGCGAGAAAAAATATACCCAAGCATCTTGGGTTGATGTCGCGGGCATGTCCGTGAATTTGAACTACTCGGGAAAGAAGTTAATCCTTTGTAGTATTTGCATTGGCGCAAGCAGCCACGCCAACGTGGGCTTCAGGTTTTTGGATGCGAACGGTATACTGCAACCCATACGCGCGAAGACGAACAACAGGGCGGCCACACATTTTTCAGTAGAGCCGCCAACGGCGAGCGTCGAGAATCTTTCCGTTTGGACTTTTCACATGGTTGCCGACTGCCACGGGAAAGTAAAGCTGCAAATGCGCGTAGATGACACCGGGAGCGTTTGCGTAAATAGTATGGAAAATCAAAGAAATGCGGCTTTTAATCACGCCACCATTAGCACTCTTACGGTGTTAAGTATATGAACCCACATGCGAAGGAAGATTGGTTTCTTCATTACTTAGAGTATAAAAAATATACGGGTGGTGATAGTTGGCGCGACACTGGGTTGTGGGTTGAGGTAGGAGGCTTAGGATTGATTATTTGCACTATTAGCATTAATACGGGAGATAGTTGTAATGTTGGGTTTAGAATCCTAGACGAGACTAATACCCCGTTACCACCTTATAGGATAAAAAACGATAATAGGAACCCAGCCCATTTTTCATTTGAGCCCAACACACTAAGCGGAGAAGATTTAACGCCCGCGACTTTTCATATGATAGCTAATTGTCAATATGCAAAGCTTCAAGTTCGCCCCAGCGATGCCCGCGGTGGTGGTAAATACCCCGGCATCCTCCGAATAAATGGGCAATATGAATGGAAGGACGCTGTCTATAATCATAAGGCCATTAGCACCATGAGTGTGCTGCCGCTAGTTCCGCATTATCAAGGCGGTGCGAATACTATCTTTACTTATCCCCAGTCGAGGATGCCTCGGGCGCCCGACGACGATAAGCCACCAGTAATACACAAGGATAAGATTAAGCCTTCATCTTCTTCAGGAGTACCACCCCAATAGCTACGACTAATATCCAAATGTTATTCCCCACAAACTTTAGCAGTTCTCCGCCGGCCCTAAGTGCCAAGGAAACAACCGAACCCAGCAGCCCAGGAAGACCGGCTGCCATCTTTTTTCCCAAGTCCGTTAGTCCATTGCCTAATTTCTTTACGCCCGCGCCCGTAGCCTTAAGCGTGGATAGGATGACTCCTACTACGCTCGAAATAGCAACCGCAAATGCCAGTGGAACGCCATACTTCAAAAGGGCTCTTTTTACCTTTTCCTTGGTGGTAAGCCCCAGCTCCTTTTCCAGCTTTTCCTTTTCCACCCGCAACTCCGCAAGGCGTACCTCTAGATCTTCCATTTCCTTTTGAGCAGCCTCCTTTTCTTCATCAGGGCGTTCTTGATCTTCGATTATTTCCCGCTGTCGTTCTATTTCATACTCCAAGTCTTTGATGGCTTGATCTCTCTGTTGAATTTGATCTGTTTTGGCATTGATTTCAGACATTAACATTCGCCTTTCTACCAAGGAGTCAGACATTTCAGCCCGCAGGTTTTCCTTTTTTATGTCCAACGCCTGCAGGGTGAGATCAAGATCCTTTTGTAATTTATTCCTTTCACGTCGAATCTCATTCCTTTGATCTACCAGATCCCTTATGTCTTGCTCTTTGAATTCGACCTCCCTTCTATGCGCGTCGGCAAGCCGCTGGTTTTGCTTCATGTATTCCTCCTCCCTTTCTTCCAACGTTTCCCGCAGCGCTTCCGCTGAGGCGCCTGAGCCTTTAGCCTCCTCCAAGTCCCTTTGTGCTTTATCCCTTTCGCGCAAAGCTTTATCCAACTGGTTTCTCATTTCTACCATTCTTTCGTTACCGAACTTTTTTTCGGTATCGACAATTAGCTGAGTTTGCTTTGCGTATTCTTCCTCCCTTTCTTTTAACGTTTTTTGCAGTTCGATAGCGCGTTTTTCTAGCGCGACCTTTTCGTTCAGGGTCTCCAGCCGCTCTAAAGCGCTCCGGGTAGCCACTTGGAAGCCTTTTAATCTTGAGACGTCACCCCTAACGTCACCATTCTCATCAAAGAGGGGTTGTGGTTTCGTCCAGCGGTCTTTGTCAGGAAATCTTAAGTCTTGAACGCTTATGAGGACTTTGTTTCCGCGTTCTGTGAGCTTTACGTCGTCAGCATCAAAGTTGTCGTAGCGCAGCTCTAGCTCCTGCTTTGCCCACTCTACGGTTTCCCGCGCGGCTGCTTCCGGCTCGGCCATGTTTTGAAGCTCTATGTGCTCACGCGGAAACGCGTACTCGCGTGCTTTGGGATGTCTTAGGGCCTTTGCAATCCTATCCCTTAGGGAATCGTCGACTTGTTGGGTGGGAAGCAGCGGTTCTTCATCACCGTCGTTAATGTCAGCCTGACCTTCCTCAGTGGTGGGATCGAAGTCGGGGTCTGTTCCTTCTACTTCCATTATATATGATAAGCTCAAAGTTAAATCCCAACGTATTACCTAAGCAGGTTGGCGGGCTGAAAGCAGAACGCACCTTTCACCGGGTCACATTCACCCCCAGCAGCGCAAAGCCAGGGGAAACCCTGTACGTAGGCGTGCCCCGCCTAACGGATAACCTAGTCTTAGTTCCTGGCACCTTGGCGTTAAGGTTCGACCTAGCGGTGCAGTCAAGCCCCACAGACGAAAGGATTATCGTTAACAACGTGGGTCGCAACATCGTTTCTAAGATGAGAATCAAGTTTGCTGGGGAATCCTTGCTGGACTTAAATAGGTACGATCTGTATACCACCTATAAGGATCTATGGTTGACAGCCTTTGACCGCGCGCAAAGGATAGAACAAGGAATTGGTAGTGTCATTCTACGTAAGGTCCGCACACCTACGAAAACGCAACCTACTGACGGCAGCGGAGAAACCGCAGTGGCAGACGCAAAGCGAATAAAGACAGCCTATGGTAGCAAGTATGTCATACCACAGGACTTTGAAGTGATTACGAATCACGGTGTGTATTACCCAAGACAGCTTGCCGAACTGCAGTTTGAAGTAACTTTAGCAGATGCTAATAACATCATTGGTGGGCTAAGCACTGCACTTACCACAACAACCCCATACTCTATCACTAATCTAGAATTACAGTACGAAACGGTGTACAGCGAAGAGCTGGCCCGTAGCGCTGGCATGGAATATAGCGCCGGAAAGGCATTCTTATACGACCACGTAGTGATGTATAAGACGTTCAGCTTCCTGGATAAGACGGATGAGGTTATCAACCAAAGCATTAACCTCCCCCGAAGAAGTCTCACGGGGTTAATGTTGGTGTTTGCCAAACCCTACGAGGCCGGTAAGCGCGACTCCGAAGCCTTTCACAACCCCAACATTACTAACGTCGGCGTGAATATCAACGGCGTTCCAAACAAGGTTTACTCGCAGGGAATAAAGCCCGCAGACGTGTACAGAGAGGCCATGCGCAAGTTTGGCGACCAAATTAGCCCCGAGGAATTCTTTAAGGACAAATATGCGTTATGGATTGACATGCGCACCATTAACGACGAAGACCTACATGGGCAGGGTTTGCGTCTAGTAAATACGCAGGATGGTATAACATTGAAGATCAAACGCACCAAAAACGCCAGTGCGGGCGACGGCGATAAGATAAACTGCTACGTCTTCGTCGTCTCAGACGCGCAACTGAGCGTAGAAATGAATCAGCTAAAGAGCGTTGCATATTAATGTTAAAATATTTCTTAAATATACAATGCTTCGCGTATTTGAAAACAACGACACCAAACTGCAATGCATAGTGCAAGGCGAAACTTTGTACTTCAAAGCAAAGGAGGTGGCTTTGGCGTTGGGCTATGAGCGCCCTAGAGATGCAATTAGAGCACACGTATCTGAGAAATACCAGAAAAAATGGGTTGATCTACAAGGGGCTGCGAATCACCGCTCCTTTACTACGCAACCAAATGCCGTGTTTATATCCGAACCTGGCTTGTATGAACTGATATTTAGCTCCAAACTACCCAAAGCTGTGGAGTTTCGTGATTGGGTCTTCGAAGAAGTCCTACCCGCGCTAAGGAAAACAGGTAAATATGCGATAGAAAGGCGGTTTGACGGTCCAAACAAGTTAGTATTCAAGATCGAAAATGAAGCCGACCTACACGCGAAGGTCGTCGACTACACACGTAGGTTTTACCCCGATTTCATCATAGCGCCGGGTCTTGGCGAACTTCAAGATTCAGACAGCAAGCGAATAACCTGCTGGCGAAAAGGCTACCAAGCCGGTCAACCCGACCTTTTAATCCTAAATGCGCATAAGAAATACCGCGGGTTGTGTATCGAGTTGAAAACCCCAAAAGGAAACGGCGTCTTATCCGCGAAGCAATCTAAGAAAATCTCGCAGCTTGACGTAAATGGTTACCTAACGATGGTTAGCAACGATTACGACATTATCTGCCGTGCCCTGATGGATTACGCGGATGGTATTCGTATTCCCTGTAAGGGCTGTGTAAAGCGGTTTAAGTCCTACGCCACTTTGAAAACGCACCTAAAGATATTCCATAGGTATAATGAAGCTCAGCTTGACTCACTGGCGTGATCTTGTCCACGGTAAAGCATACGAAATAAAAAATTACGTCGTCTTCGAAGACATCGACCGTTTACGGTTAGTCCTCAAAGACTTAGAAGGCAAGGAATATTCCCTTTGGGCGCCGGATTGCGTGCGGTACGTAATTCAGGGCGAGGAATTCACCCACTTACGCAGCTATGGTAAGGTAAATGGCCGATGGAAGTTTGACATTGAAAGAAGAGTCACTCCATCTCCTCTTTGTAGTTAAGCGCGTCTGCTAAAGTCCGCTGCGCTTTAGGATCCGCGGAGCACCAATGCCCCACAAAAGATCCTTCGGAGAATACCCTGTCGCAATGAAGGCAGGTGTATTTTTTACGCGGCTTACGAGGGGTAATGCAGTCTGCAGGTAGTTCGCACGTAATACAGTCCATATATTGAAAGGGTGATTAGGGCGCCCCCAAAGAATGCCGTGAAGTAGGCTACCATATACTTAGGGGACTCTGCAAGGCCCCTTTAAAGGGGTCTTTATTTTTATTTATTATTATTCATTATCCTTAATAATAATAAATAAAAATAAGGATGGGATTTGAGACTCTTTGCGCAAACCCTACCTTACTATTAAAGGCCCCAAGAAATGCTATTTCAAAAGTGTCTCAGAATGTTAACAATAAGGTTAAATCTTTGTTAAGTATGTGTGGAAACTATTTCAAAGAGTGTCTCAGAATGTTAACAATAAGGTTAAATCTTTGTTAAGTATGTGTGGAAACTATTTCAAAAGTGTCTCAGAATGTTAACAATAAGGTTAAATCTTTGTTAAGACACCCCGGAAACTATTTCAAAAGTGTCTCAGAATGTTAACAATAAGGTTAAATCTTTGTTAAGACACCCCGGAAACTATTTCAAAAGTGTCTCAGAATGTTGACGTTTAGGTTAAATCTTTGTTAAGACAGTTGAAGATATGTTCCTCTTCTCTAACACAACCACAACGATCGCACTCCTGCCTCCAATACTCCCTTTTAGTCCACGGAACGCCTTGGGCGCGTTCAAAAGAGGGGAAAGTACGGACTATCTTCTTATGGTAATCTATGCGATTCCTTAAGTAATCCTCTTTATGCGGGCAGCGACACATCAAATCCGCACATTGGTAGCAATCCACGCCTTCCAAGTCATACGCCCCAAAGAGAAATCGATAATTCACTTCATGCGTTCTCCGGTGCGTCTGTAAACGTTGACGACTACTAAGTATCTTATTACAGAAACTACACTGTCTGGTTCGATTACAGACGCCCCTTTTCAGATGCTGCTGCATTTCGAAGGGGTTGTGGAATTCCTTATTACAGTCCTTACAAAGCCCACAAATGCGTTTATCCTGATGTTGTTGCATCTTTTGAACGGTGCTGAATTCCTTACCGCAATCCTTACAAGCGCGGCTAAGGGGTTTCTTTGTACAAACGCCGCGACGAACGTGGTATTGAAGTCTTTGTTTGGTGCTGAACACCTTCTTACACAACAAGCAGTCCATATATACTTAACAATATCTTAGCCTCCATTTAACATCCTTAACAAAGATTTAACCTAAACGTCAACATTCTGAGACACTCTTTGAAATAGTTTCCATATATACTTAACAAAGATTTAACCTTATTGTCAACATTCTGAGGCATTTTTTGAAATAGTTTCCAGGCATCCTTAACAAAGATTTAACCTTATCGTAAACATTCTAAGACACTCTTTGAAATAGTTTCCAGGCATCCTTAACAAAGATTTAACCTAAACGTCAACATTCTGAGACACTCTTTGAAATAGTTTCCAGGCATCCTTAACAAAGATTTAACCTAAACGTCAACATTCTACAGGGGATATCGCATGAAGTCCTTAACGGACTCCTTAGCCCACGCCGCCATCGTCACCAGCGCGCCAAACCGTTCTGCACGCTTCAGACCGCACATTTCATCGTACAACTCCTGCACGCGCTCTTTTAACCGGTCTATCTCCTCCCTTTGCATTTCTATGGTGTCTCTTTTATCCTTTGCGTCGCCGGCAATCCTTCTTACTGCTTCCACTGGCTCCATCTATATATGAACCCAAATCACATGCCTTGTAACGCTCTGATCGTAGGACCCACCGGCTGCGGAAAGACCCAATTCGTAGTGGAGCAGCTATTAGGACCCTTTAGATACCGCTTTGACTACATCGTACTGCTTTGCCCCACCTACGTGAATAACCGCACCTGGACGGGCATAGGAGTGAAAGATGACGACTTCTTTGTAGATATCTTAGATCCTAACGAGTTATCCAGCCATCTTAAGTTCTGGCACAAGCAATTCCCTAAAGATACACAGACTTTACTCATACTGGATGACATTGCCTGCGGGGACGACGTAAAAAAGCGCACCTCCGAATTAGTGAAGCTCGCCTTCAGCGGCAGACACGACAATATCAGCGTTTGGTTGCTTTCCCAGCAGCTTACCAGTGTCTCTAAACCCTTCAGGGAAAACATAGGTTCACTTGTCGTATTTTATACTCCGAGCAAGTCAGACCTGGAAACCATCTTAAGCGACTACGGCGGTGAGATATCCAAGGAACAGTTACACGAATACATGCGGCACCTAAAAACGCACCAACATTCCAAGATGATCTTCTCTTTGAGGTTTCCGTATTCCATAAAGATATATGGACATTGAGCAGCTCTTAGATGAAGTCCCCGCGCAGTTAGACGAAAGTAACCTTAAGGAACAACTTAACATCCTTGTGTCTTCGGGGAAGTGTAAAGAAATGATAGGTAAGGAACTTACCCATGAGCAGGTTAATAAGTTGTCAGAAGAGGAAGTCAAAAAGTTCCATAAGAGGTATGAGGCTGCCCTTGCAAGTAAGACCACGGACGCCGTAGCAGACTCCGCTATCCGACTTGCGACTAAATTGCTTGGACTTGCGCTGCCTATAGACGACGTGGAGCAACTGCGGAAGGACATCAGCGAGGACTACGTTATTGCTCAAGAACTTAAGATAACCTGCGGCTGGTTGTCTTTGAAGTGCGGTAAGTTAATGGCAGTCGCCTCTGCGGCACTTCACGTAGCTCAGCACGTTGACTTGAAGGAACTTGCGGGCACCTTTGGTGCCTCTTGGAAGGACTTCAAAAAGGACAGAGAAGTCGAAAAGGTCTTCCAGGCAGCACTTGCTGAGGTACCTGATCAAGTCGCCTCAAGTACTTAGTCAAGTACTTATCAAGTCCTTCAAGTCCTTAGATGTAAATGAGTGAACCAGAGTCGAAGGTAGAGCAGCCCCAAGAGGAGCAAAAGATTACCAAGGCTAAATCTCCAGGCAGAGTCGCGGCGGAGAAGAAGCTCGCGGAGATGAACAGGAAGAACAAGGCAAAAAAGGAGGAAAAGGTGGAGGAAGAGGAATCCTTTATCAATCCTGGGTACGTCATTGGCGCGTTAGGAGTTGCTATAGCAGCAGGCAGCCTCTACTTACAATGGCGGGCTACGAAGCCAAAAGTAGAACCACCAACATATCACGCGCCCGTGCACGCACCTGTGGAACCGGCTGTTAGAAAAAGTAAGATCCCTGAAATGGAGTAATAACCTTCTCGCTCTGTAATATAATGTCGACCGCGTTATTGAAAACTGTTGAAGAAGCAGCTATTATTACTTCCATCGTTGCGGGTATTGGTTGGGTAGGTAAGAAAGTGCTCAAAGAAGACTTTACTGAAGACCCAAGCAAGAGCTTCGCTAACTTTGCCAAGATGACCGCTGCCGTAGGCGGAGCTATCATGGTAAAGGATTACCTACGGAAGGAAAAGTACCTGCCAACGACATAACTCGCGAAAATCCCTGTGATTTTCTAATATATAATGGCTAGCGTGGTCGCAGGTGGAGTTATTGCAGCTTTAGCATTCACTGGAGCTAATTATGGTGGTCAATATTTGGATAGATTAGTTAGAGGTGATCGCAGCGGAGATTTAGCCGCCGAAAGAAAGAGACACGACTTAGCGCTGGAGAAATATCAGCGAGACGTGGCAGCTTGGAATGAAAAAAGACAAGCTTACAGGGATTGGTTGGACAAGAACTACCAAGACAAGATGCAGGCGGATAAGAACTTCGAAAACACGGACTACGCCTTTAAACTTATGCACAGGCACACCCCGCGGCATTAACGGGGTTAAGAAAGCCTCAGTTTAAGAATTACTATCAGCCTTCTAAGAAACAAAAAGATAGTGAGTTGGTCTTCGTAGGAGTCGCAGGGCTGGCAGGAGGCGTAGCTTTGGCGTATCTGCCCTAACGAAGGAAACTGTGTTTCCTGAAATATATGATCGTCTTTTTGGAAAGCGATAAAAATAACTTTACCACTTATCTGAATCCCCCCATTAAAGCCCATAAAGTTCGGTTGGTTAGTTGTTCTTTGTACAATTCTTGGTATAATTTAGTCAATGCCTTGATCACTGAGCATAAAGGCGGCGGCAATTATCAAGGCGTATTGCTGCCCGATGGACATTACACACCAATCACCCTTGCTAAGGAATTAGCAAAACACGGTTATACGCTCACCACAGGATTGCCGCACGAAATGACCTTCAAACATAATATGCCAAATTATTCAGTAACTTTTGGAAAGTCTGACCCATTGGGATCTTTATTATGTGCCTCGGGCAAGACGATTACCGACACAGCCATACCCGTGAAATGGAAAGTCGCATCCTCTTACGAAGTCTATTGCGACTTGGTCCATAGTTACAACAATGGAGAAAAGTCTTCTCTTATGTCCAAGTTTCTGCCCAAAGGTAATCCATTTGACCCAGTAGAATACACTCCCATTTCTTTAAGCTATGATTTGTCTAATTTGGTAGAAAGCATAAACATCACCATTAAAGTGGACGGAAAGACGGTGGATTTTAACGGACGTAAGATCAATCTTGTCCTATCCTTCGCTTGAATCAAGCGAAGCGCGATTCTATTCATATAATGGGCCGCGTAGAGGACAAACTCAAAAGGATTTACTATGGGCCTGAAGGCTATTGGAAAGGAGCGTCAGCTATCAAGAAACTCGCGACCGCGGCCAGGGTATCAGAAGAAACGGCTAAGAACTGGCTAAGAAAACAAACCCTCTGGCAGGTTTATCTTCCCGTGCCCAAGTACATTCCCAGGCCCAGCTTCACCGTAAATACCCCCAATGAAGTTCATCAGGCGGATTTGCTTTTCTTACCGCACGACAAGGTGAGAAAGAAGACCTATAGATACGCTTTGACCGTAGTCGATATCGCAAGCAGATACAAGGACGCCGAACCCATAACCAGCAAGGATTCTGGAGAAGTCGCAGAAGCCCTAGGTAGGATTTATAAGCGCGTCTTGAAATGGCCTAAGCTGCTGCAAGTGGATGCGGGGACAGAGTTCATGGGCGTGGTTACTAAGACCCTGAAAGACCACAGCACTAAGATTAGGAGAGCCGAAGCAGAGTACCACAGGGGTCAGAGCATTGTCGAAAGATTCAATAAGACCCTGGCCGAGCGTCTCTTTGGGTACCAGTATTGGAAAGAGCTGGAAGATCCCTCCAAACGCAACAGGGAATGGACTCAGCGGCTCCCCCAGGTCATCGCGGCTTTGAACAACGAGGCGGCCAGGGCTACGGGAATGAAACCCAAGGATGCCATAAAAAAGAAACACGTGGAACACAAGTCCTACGTCAGAAGTTCAAGGGCGGTCGGACTGAAGGAAAAAAAGCTCCCCCGCGACATAGTGGTCAGATACCTCTATCAGCCGGGGGAACTCGAAGGTGGCAGTAAGAGAGCCACGGATCCTAACTGGTCCCTGGAAACGTATGAGATTTCGAAGTCCGTCACCAAGGAAGGGCAACCCGTGTTGTATTACCTAGATGGCCCAAGTCGTGGATTTGTCATGGAAGAGCTGCTCAAAGTTCTTAAAGACTCAGAGTAGCGCAGCACCGCGCGCCCGATTGCACTCTAGGCATGTCAGTCTTACGTTGCCTCTACAATGCCCGCGTTTATTATTTATGCGATCCACGGAGAACTGCTGATCGTCATTTGGGTCAAACCTCCATAGTAGAGGTATGTTACACTTGGCACACCGCGCCCCTTTCTTATAGACGTCGTCCACGCATAGGTCGAATTTGACCCCCGCATAGCGGGGATCCGTACTCTTTTCTTCGTCGTGCCGCTTGTAGCGAAGGAGTTTCTTAGCAATGTTCTCTTTGGCTACGTCTTCTGGGGTGCGGTCGTAACGCAGTTGCGGACCCCAGCTTCTCTTCAACTGTTTGGCATATTCTACGCGGCTTACGGCGGTGTAGATAAGGTTGCTCCAACACAGCCGCTGGTCTATGATCCATAAGGTTTCTCTTATGGTAAGCCCTTGCGCGCTGTGGACTGTCATGCAATAACCAAGCCTCCAATCTGGATGGGAGGTTATTTTTTCCACCTTTTCTATGGGTACCCAGGCTTTATCATGCGTTACTGCGTTCTGCAGTTGGATGTCGGTACCAGGTACCCAGACGTCTCTTTTTTGCATGCGGGTGTCGTGGGGTTTATAACAAACAGGTACGGGATGCGTAGGGAAGCGCTCTTGGTGTATTTTGAGTAAGTCTTTCTGTATGCGAGACTGTGCTGCGCGTTTGCTGCTCAGCACCAGATCCTTTGGATGCCACGTGTAAAGGAAGTCTTCGTATTTCTTCGCTCGTACGCGTTTGCGCAGCGTCTTGCATTGGTCGGCGTCACTAAGGCCCCTTAATTCCGCTTTCAGGTTTCTTACTTGATCCTTGCTGCGGTAGTCGGTGTTAATTTCCTCCGCATGGTCTACGAACCCCTTTAGCCATTCGTGGGGCATCTCTCCGGCTATTGGAGGAGGCTGGCAGGGATCTCCGGCGAATATTACTTGACACTTTCCACGGAGGAATTCTACGAATTCTTTGAGGATTTCTAAAGGAACGGTGCAAATCTCATCCCAAAGTATCACCGGAGGTATGTTGTGGATGGCTTCTGGTACCCACTTTTGGCCATTCCAACGGAAGAAGCTGTGGTACGTTTGAGCGTCGTGGCCCATTTCGCAGAGTTCTCTTTCCAAACGATGTGTTGGCGTTAGCACCTTTAAGGCCGGAAAGAGTTCTAACACACGCGTAGTCTTACCGCTGCCTCCCGTACCGTAAAGGTAAGAGAAGCGTTGGTAGGAAATGGGGTCCTTTACGGTTGGCATGGGCCTCATTGTGGGCATTACGACGCCCCAAGTATTTTCTCCGTGATATTCTACGCGTTCTCTCCAGGCTTTTATTTCTTCGTCTTTGACGCGCGATTGGCCACTTTCTGCTAATTCATCGTCGGTGTAGAATTCTTGCATCTTTTCTAAGACGTGCGGTTTCACGTATAGGGAATCCGTGGCTACGCGCGGGATGTCCTCTTTGTCGAACCGCAGCAGCATCGCGAGAAGGTTAATATGCGCATATGCTAACATACTCGCACGCAGGTGGTAATATTGCGGTCGATGGTCTTGGTAGTAACACAATGCATTCCATTTCTGTTCTTTCTGACCTTCTATGAAGTAGTCCCATTTCTCCACAGACACCATTGTTCCTTGTTCATGGGCGCGCTTAATAAGGAAGCTTAACTCTCCTTCGTCTGTTATCAGGCGTCGCTGCATATGTTTTTCTCCTTCTTTTGCGCCCTGCGTGAATTTACCTATGACCACACGCGCTGTGGGGTTATGCTCCGGTAACCATTGCGTGAAGGCGCTGTGACAAAGTATGGCTTCATGCGCTGTGTATTTTAAAAGTTTGCGCTCTTCAAAGAACTTCAATAGGGGTATGGGTATCCATTCTTTCTCCTGCAGGTGCTTCCCGTACCACGCGTAAATTATGGGATGTAAGTCTTTAGCCAACTTCCAAGACGTTAATCGTACGAATCCAGTTGCTGGGGCGTCGTAGTGACCGTCTAACGAAACGCGGAAGAATTGGGAGTCTGGATGTCCGTAACGGTCGTAATATTCCTTACAATCCCCTAGACCTTTAAAACTTGCAGGGTAACAGTGTTTCATATCCAGAGACACGTACTCGTCTTCGTCGTACTCCATGTTCCAAAGACCACCGTGACCATGCTCTACACAGGCTTTGGCTATGTCTCCGAACTCTTTTGGGGTAGGTTTCCACCCATTCCTCTTCTTGGCCGCCAAGAAGTCCAAACTACGAGAGCTGAGGACCTCGTCTGAGAAGTCCTCACCAAGGGATTCACATGCACTTTGTATGCGCAGGTGTTCCATTTCCGGCCGGTATAAAGTACCATCTTGGGTCATAAACTGACTTCCCTCCGCGTCCATTAACCATATGGAATTCTCATGAACTAATTCTGTCAATGGAGAATTCTTATAGACCTTCGTTTCCTTCTTTCTTGGGAACCGCAGTTCGCGCCAGGCGTGCCCATTGTGCTGGTAGATGACTATAGGCGCACCGCGGCCCCCATATTTGTGCGTTCCGGAGTAAATAAAGCCGTCGGTGATATCTTTCACATGGATTCGCCTCTCCAGCGCCGTTTCTAACTTCTTGATGTTATCTATCGACCCTCTGGTCCTATTAGTATCTTTTTCCCATTTCCTGATGGCTTCTCTTCTCTTTAAAGTCAGTTTACCGCCTCGAGAGGAGTCTTCAAAGAACTCTCTTACTAACTTCCCTACGCAGTTACCGGGATGTCGCATCGGTTTCAACTTCTTAACGTCTGGCGTCTTTATCTCGTACGCACCGTAAATGACTACGGTAACCGGGTAAGCAACCTCGTAGAACAACATGTCTATTCCTACCAATGCTCCCGGGCGTGTGTTTTCGTTTAAGACAAACAGGTCCTTCTTACCAGACGCCCTGATAGGATTGCGCCCCTTTTCTATCATCCACTCGCCGTCTAAATACTTTATGAACGTTAGCTCCAACCGGTAGTTACCTTCGGGTATTAAGTTAATTATTCTTTCAGCCCTTTCTTCTGTCATCGTCTCGTCCGTATCTCCCTCCATAAATGTTGTGAAGGCAAAGTCAGCATCCAGGCGATCCAACACCTGAGTTCGCAGTCGGCGCACAGTTTTATTTCGAATGCTTGTGATGGTGTCCATCTATATGTAAAGGATATTTTAACCTCCGTTTGCGGTTCGACAACTAGCAGCAGTAAGGACTTATCGCGCGGCTTATTCCCGCTGCCGGCGCCTTCCTTAAACCGCCTGTAAAACCCGTAAATCTTTGACATTGACCGCGAGTCCGCCTTACTGCTGCTCTTAGTAGATGTAAAACTGTTTTCCATTCAATTATCCCATCCATCTCCCCCAACTCAAAGAGAGTAAAAGGTTACTTAGTAGATGTAAAACTGTTTTCCATTCAATAATCCCATCCATATTCCCAACTCAAAGAGAGTAAAAGGTTACTTAGTAGATGTAAAACTGTTTTTTAAAGCAAGCCATGAATCAAGGTATTTTCAATTACCTGCTAAAAAGACCTGGAATGAAAGCCAAGTATGGCTAGAATCTTCTTTTTTTTTTTTTTTTTTTTTGTCTTTTTTTACTCAAACCTTACCAAAGCTGGCATAGGCACATTAATTTATAAGTCAAGATTTTAGGATGAATTTTTTTTGATGAATTTTTATATATATGTATATGCCTGAGTGTAGTTAGGGACCCTCGTAATGAACACTGATTTTCTTAATTGCTACATCTTTAAAAACATTGTTTCCTGTACAGATTATCGACGGCTCATTTTAATTTTTTTAGTTCATAGATGTGTGAATCAAGGTCACGTTGAACAACTTATCTTTAAAAAAAGCCTAAACAAATGAACGCATCAATAGATTAATCAATGAATAAATGAATTTAAATTTGCCCTAAAATTAATTTATGATTGAATGAATGAATGGATGAATACATGAATGAATGAATGAATGTATGAATGTATGAATGTATGAATGAAACATGAATGAATGAATACATGAATGAATGAATACATGCATGCATGCATGCATGCATGCATGAATGGATGGATGAATGAATACATGCATGCATGAATGGATGGATAAATGAATGAATGAATGAATACATGAATGAATGAATGAATACATGAATGAATACATGAATACATGAATGAATACATGAATGAATACATGAACGAATACATGAATGAATGGATGAATGAATACAAAATTGAATGGATGGATGAATGAATAAATGAATACATGAATGAATGAATGAATACATGAATTTATGAATGAATGAATAAATACATGAATAAATCAATACATAGTGAATGCATAATTCATAAATAAGAGAGTGAATGAATCAACTGATTAATAGATAAATGATAAATAGTTCAATAGATGGATAATTAATTTTGAAAAATACCAACAGTCTTAAACCAGTGGAAAAAAACTGTTTTTATTCTTACCTTTTCTTCCTGTCTTTTTGGTGTTAAATTATCGTGTTTTGATTTTCAGAATATACAGAAAAACTGAAGTCATCCATCAAACAACAAACCGATTTTCTGTTGTCAGAGGAAGAAGACAAGAAAATTAGAACCGATGACATCTTTACGAGTGTGACTATCCAACGCGGTCCAAAACACTTCGAGGAACCCGAAGAAAGGGGATTTGGCAGGAGGCAATTGGTTGAAGTTCAAGCAAGTAGTAAAAAACTCGTGAACTGTTCAGAAATGTTCCTTTGCCCGGAAAATGATGATCAGAAATCTGAAGCTTCTTGCACGACCAATCCTAAATCTATCTTGTTGACGGGCAAAGCAGGAATTGGGAAATCCCTCTTTTGTCGTAAGCTGGTACGAGATTGGTCGCATAACCGATTGTTTGAGGAAGGTCAAGAAAATGCCAAAGTACCCGATTTTCAGTTTGTGTTCCTGTTGACATTCTGTCAACTTCAAGAAGAAGAAGAAAAAAGGCTTGACTTACGTGATATCTTAAATCGGTCCTCCCTACTGAACGAACACTCGGTGATAGACGAGCCATTACTGCAGTACATGATTGACAATCCTGAGAAGCTGCTCATCATTCTTGATGGGTATGATGAGTATAAACATCGAGAGAAAATCACCAAGGACTTTGAGACAAGATATTCAAACGACCCTCATGAAAAAATACCTGTTCCTGCTTTGATTGCCAAAATCATGAAAGGAAAGATGTTAAACGGTGCAGTGGTCCTCACATCCTCAAGGCCTGGCGAAGCCGAGGAATTTAAAAAAATTGTCTTTGATGTGAGATGTGACATTCAAGGATTTTCTTCACTTCAAGTGATAGAATACATCCAAAAATATTTTAAAGCCAACGAAAGCATGAAGAACAAAGCACTTAATCACATCAGAACAAATGAAATTCTTTTAAGTTTTGGTCACATTCCTGTGATGTGTTTTCTAATGTGCCTCTATATTAAATGGTACATGACTGAATCAAAAACCACCGAAAAACTACCCGTCACAAGAACAGAACTTTATCATGAAGTAATCAAAGTATTTATTAAGAAACATTCCTCTTCTAAATATGAAGAAATGGAAGAAACTAAAGTACAAGAAATATTACAGAAACTAGCTGAACTAGCGGTGAATTTAATGATGGAAGATAAATATATTTTCAACGAAAATGATATGAAAAAATTCAATCTTAACGATGAAGAAATAACAAACCTGAAAGCGAGTGGATTACTTGACTGTTGTCCTGGCGTTAAAAATCTCCATTCGAGAAACCAGCACTTGAATTTACGTTCACTCACTTAACGATTCAAGAATTTCTTTGTGCTTTTTTGTTTGTAGAGAAAAAACAAATCCCAGAGAAAAAGAAAACGAGCGATGTGACATTCATGTTCATGGCGGGAATGTTTTCAAGAAAAAAAGATGAAAAAATGATGGAAAAGTTGATAGAAAATATCAAATCAGGGAATGAATACGATGAGAGGAATAAACTGCTAACTTTATCCTGTCTGTACGAGTACAAAGACGATGGATTTTCTACCAGAGTAATAAATAACCCTAAACACGTATACTGTGATAGGGATGGGGAGATTGTATTTAATAGAATAACTGATATCGATTGTTTGTACATAAGTTATTTATTAGATATAGTGAATTTAATCAACGCAGAACAAACTAAACAACCAATATTTACGCAGTTAAATACATTGGACATTAAGTGGTCATCTTTATCAGCATCAGGGATCAGAATGTTGTGTAATTCTCTTGTTAATATTTCTAATGTTGATGTACTGTGGCTGTTTGGTTGTAAATTAGACGATGAATGTATTAAAATAATATGTGACATGTTGCCTCGTACTAAGATAACACGCCTATACCTAGGTTATAATAATATAACAGATGTTGGTGTTAAAATAATATGTAACATGTTACCTCGTACTAAGATAACATACCTAGACCTATATGCTAATAATATAACAGATGTTGGTGTTAAAATAATATGTGACATGTTGCCTCGTACTAAGATAACATACCTAAACCTAGGTGGTAATAATATAACAGATGTTGGTGTTAAAATAATATGTGACATGTTGCCTCGTACTAATGTAACACACCTAGACCTAGGTGTTAATAATATAACAGATGTTGGTGCTCAGTGTCTGTGTTCAGTATTAATACGTGATGATTGTCGTGTAGAAGTGTTAGTCTTATATGGTAATATTGACATAACAAGTGAATGTAAACTGTCTCTAAGACAACAACAGATCCCTGGTGTTGTGTTGATTATTTAGATCAATAAAACTCTCATATGTATTGAATATTGAATGAAACCATAATAAACGAGTAGAATATAATCTGTTTTTGTAAATAATATCATATTTTATTGAATAATAAAGAAATTCTTGTAGTTTTATTTTTGTAGTTGATTTGTGTTTTACTCAACAAATATTCAAACAAATCCATTGAAAATCAAAATATCCCTTGACAAATGTCCAGTAGTTTGATATCAATACAAGAACAAGTTTGTTTTCATCAATATTTTTATTCAACCAAGTTAAAAGAGACTTTTTTAAAACAAATATTCATTTTTTCTTCATATTTTGAACAAAGTGAGTTGGACGTGAAATACGGACAACAGCAAAAATACTTGTTTTCTTTGTCAAATCATAATATTTCTTATCGATAAGAAAGAAACCATCGATATTTATTCTTATTTTAGAGCATTTTC
>WHPX01001016.1:0-20733 GCA_011057435.1 Actinia equina
TCTTTTTTGTTGTGTCACTGTCTTTATGAAGGGCTCGGTCAGTTAACTTCAATGTCATTACTTCACACGGCAACCTAAACGTATGAAATATTGAACGCAACATCATCATTCATCATAGACATCCATATTTGCTAAACTTCAAACTGTGTGATTATTCAACCACGTTTAGACCGGGGGACTAAGGTTTCCGGCATTGTACTTTTTATGGGGTAATGTGTCAGTAATCAAAAAAAGTCGGGCTAAGTTATTGAACAAGACGAAAATGTGGGATTTATAAAACTGATTTCATGGATTTGCTTGTCAACAGGAATTTTTAATTCGGCTCTCAGCGTAAGAAGACAAGTACAATTCTTTTAAGTAGTCGCACCGTAACTTCAAAGTTTTTCGCACATCAGGTGAAACGGAACGAGACACGGAAACGAAAGGAGCTCTAAGGCGGGCTACAGACGAAAGGGCATAACTAACGGAAGAAGGAGAACGGCCCCGGGTTGTACGAAGCTGGATAGCACTATCCGGCGGATAAGTCTTGTCCAGTGAATAATTTTAGTTGGATACCAGCATCGACTTATCCACTGGATAAGGATTGATCCACCGGATAGTGCTATTCAGGCTTCGTGCAACCGGGCCCTGGGCTGGCTAGCCTCTCCTACATGTGAAAACGCTTCCACGTGAATACGAGGCTATTAAGTCCAGAACAGTAGTTATTCGAATTGGTCGCCACCTTAGTAAGGTCGAAAAAGCAAGAAATTAAGTGGATTACCTTAATCGGAACGAAGATCGAGATTCGGGGAATTTATACGATCTGGATCGGATAACACAAACGTTAACCACTTGTTTCAAACCGGGTTTTCCGGGTTGAATGGTAAGCACCGCCCTGATCTTAACTCTGAGGTTATGTTTCGATAAACATATAGTAGAAAGTGGAAATACTTGTATTGTCTGAGGGCAGAAAGCACTGGCACCTTCTGTAAGATAATGGCGACTATCTCTAAAACGGTGATAGTTATAACAGTGTTATCGTAAAGCAATCTAGAAGTTAGATGACCGATAGTTACAGTGCATACCAATCATAGGTAAACGCAGCGGTTCTAAAAAAAATTTTTTTGCGTGACCATGATAATTGAATACAAGCTTTTTCAGAAAGTGGAGGAAGGAAGGAAGGAAGGGGAGGAGGGAGGAAAGAAGAAAGAAGAAAGAAGAAAGAAGAAAGAAGAAGAAAAAGAAGAAGAAAAAGAAGAAAGAGAAAGGAAGAAGAAAGAAACAAGAAAGAAGAAAGAAGAAAGAAGAAAGAAGAAAAGAAGAAAGAGAAAGAAAGAAAGAGAAAGAATAAAGAAAAGACGAAGAAGAAAGAAGAAAGAAGAAAGAAGAAGAAGAAAGAAGAAAGAGCAATAAGAAGACAGAAGAAAGTCGGAACAGAAGAGAAGAGAAGAGAAAAGGAAAAGAAGGAAGAAAGAAGAAAGAAGGAAGAAGGAAAGAAAAAGAAAGAAAGACGAAAGAAGAAAGAAGAAAGAGAACGAAAGAAAAAGAAGAAAGAAAGAAGAAAGAAGAGAAGAAAGAAGAAGAGAAGAGAAGAGAAAAGGAAAGGAAAGGAAAGAAAGTAATAATTAACTATTAACATACACAATTAAAGTGCCTACCTTCATATTGAGTCCCAGTCTACGTCCTTCCAAAATGTACAGAGATTACATAATCTCGTACCCAGAGGCCTCCAGCGCATTCCTGTTTTGTCATCAACTCCTAGAAAGTCCGCTGACCTAAAAAGCGGAGGACTCTGGGCTCGAGATTGGACATTACATTGAAGAGTCTTGTCTTACCTTAATTGTTAGAGGCTTGGTACGATGGTTTCTCAGTAAGTGCTTCAGAGCATGGGATAGAGAAACGGCTGTAGCGTTAGCTTTGTTAACTTGACACTCCTAAAGTTAGAAAACGTTAGATAAGATTATTTGCTTAAGTATTGTATCTATATTATGTGTCTTCTCATGCGCAACCGTTAAAGAAAGAAATGATATTTTAGGGAATGACGCATGGTCTCAAATGGAAAACAATTACGCCCACCAAGGTAAAGAGGTCTATTGCTAAACGTTTCACCATTACACAGCGCGCGTTTTTAGCCGATAAAGGGTCTCGGTCAGTATCATTTATCTGTTTCTAACCTTTCTTTGATCTTTTTTGTGATGCGGTGAATGCTTGGTTTCCTTGCTTTGTCGTTTCGTCCCGACACATGATTCAGTATTTTTAGATTGGTTTTCGTGAATAATACAGGAAGCTGCAAATTCTTTTGATCTTCGCCCTTCGTGGTAAGATGGAGGTTTTTCCTGTAGAAAAAAGATAACAACAACAACGACGACAATAACTTTATTGTGTCCAAAGAAAGTAATGACAAAACACCCTATAGGTATTCGCTGGGTTGCCTGGGATTTTGTTCAAAAGTGCAAAAATTACTTTTCACAATATAGAGGTAAATGAATGAGATTGCAACAGTTATCCTTATTTCGGGTGATTAATTTTTTGGATGGATAAAGTTGCACAAAATGTGG
The DNA here is from genome assembly GCA_011057435.1 of Actinia equina. NCBI lineage: Eukaryota > Metazoa > Cnidaria > Anthozoa > Actiniaria > Actiniidae > Actinia > Actinia equina. The sequence goes on from WHPX01001016.1 coordinate 2,538, forward strand.
TCACGTGACCTTAAAATAAGGAAAATGCTAAATTATAAACTAGGCGATGGTTTAAGATTATTTGTGAGATTTCTTTAACTTGTTTGAAAGAAGCGACAAATATACAGATATTCACGTTTGGAATGGTCGACCAAAATGTTTACGAAAGGAGAAAAATGGGCATTAAGGATATTTTGACAGGTCACGTGACCTGTTTTGTAAAATATCTCCTTAACACAAAACCTTAGCCAACCATTCTCTATGTCCATTGAAAGACTTCAGGAAAGGACATAAATTGAGGTTGAAAACGTTCAGCAAAGACTAAAATTGAGCACCTACTATTAGTATGAATTATTATGTAAATTTAATATAAATTTTGTGGTCATGTGACCAAACATTTTCCCGTTTATTGGAACCAATTTGTAAAGAACCACGATCTAAGAAAGTTTGAGAAAGATGGTGATACTGTAAGCAGAAATACTAGAGAAATTATTTTTCAATTGTTTGATAGAGAATTGGGTCATAACCCAGGCCTTAACATATACTGAGTCAAGCTCGTCTGAGGAGAGTTAGCACTTGCATGGGTGACTCTAAAATATAACCTTCTCACGCTTTTGCTCCTTTTTTCCGTTTTTGTTTTTTTTTTAATTTCTAAAATTATGGAATATAGAATAGTGAAACTTTTTTATTTTTGAGTAACCTATTCCTGTCTACCCAAATCCGTCAAGTTGAAATCTAGCAGAGGAAAATCCCTTGGAAAAAAATGAAACTGCCGGCTATTTAGTATTTTCATATAGGAGTATCCGAATAGAATTTCAAAATACTAAATGGCCAGCAGTTTAATTTATTTTCATACGATAATCCATACTACGATCCAAACCAAACTTAAAATTCGAGCGAACCTTTAATGCTTGGGTTTGTATTGAATTTCAAGACCTCGGGCCGCAAACCCTCGACCTAGCGTTTTAACCTTTATACAACAAAATATATTTATCAGTAATAAGGAGACAACTATTAACGAATCGCACTGTACGTATATTCATCGGGTATGCCATTCTTTTTATCTAGTTTTCTAATTTTTGTTTCCTTTTATTGTAATTGTTCAAAAAAAAAAAAGTTTAATTGAGGTTTTGAGAATTTAACCTATAAAATTAAACATAAAATTTTGAATATTGAACGAAAAGGGTTTTTTTTCTATTTTTTCTTCAAAAGTGGTCACATGCAATTTCGTTTTTATCAAACCATCACGTTACTGTCGTTCTACTCTAACCGTGACACTCGACTTTGGCAACTAACTAGAGTATTGAAAACACTAGAATTCGAGTTACATGTATTAAAAGCCTATAAAGCTTTAGACAAAATTCAAAACTCGCACCGTTGTGAGGCTTAAGTTGTGAACAAAAAAAAGGGATCTGGCGTGACTCAAAGTAATCTGGCGTGATTCAAAAGTCACGAATCACGCCAGTTTCCTTTGTTCACAACTTAAGCCTCACAACGGTGCGAGTTTTGAATTTGGTCTATTAAAGGAGATGAAATGATGAAAGAGGAAGAAAAAATTAAAGTATATGTATTTACACACAAAAATAATAATAAAAAATGGAGTGTAAAAAGTGCAGTTAGAGTAGAACGACGGTAAAAATTCCCACTGACCTTTTTCGGTGTATAATTCAGGGGCTTTTGTTGTTGTTTGTGATTTCCAGACCGTTTTTCTCGTAGTTGCGGGTGGTTTAAGCTGACCATGTGAGCAGTTTTTCCAGTACCTGCTATGGCCGATCTCTGGATTCGTTGGAAAATTTTATTTCGCAGTTTTTCCTTGATATCACTTTCTTCCTTGCTCTGAGTTTTCTTGATCTCAAACTTATGCGGAGAAATTTGTTTTTCTTTTGGATGTTTTTCATTTTTATGCATAGTCAGTCTGTAAGTGGGGCAGGTTGGCTGGCCTGTATGCATGGGTGAAGGATCGCGACAGTTCGTACTTCAAGTCGCGTGTCATCTTGCTGGTCACGCAATGACTATTTTTAGAAATCTTTTTAGGGCGGAGTTCAGGATTTTTAAAAGTTGGACCAGTGAACTAATAGAGTAATTATCAGTCATCGACCGGTTTGCAAGTGATAAAGATGAGATAAAAAAAGTAGTCCATCAGTTTAATTATAGAACTTTTAAACATATCAAAAAAATGAAATGAAAAAATACCTTGAAATGAAAATGAATTAAAAATAAAACTTAAAGTTTAGCCAATAACAAACTAGTCTCCTACGCAGACGTTCTTAGGGTCTGTCACGCAACGTTTCTATCCAACGAACGTCTTCTTATTTACTTGAACAGAATATTTCTTCCCAAAATTTGAAGTGAGGTTAGCATATGACCCCTATATCTCGTAGCCGGCATCCCGAGCGAAGCGTGCCATGGTTACGGAAACGTTGCTAGCATTGGTGAGACTTGTGTTATTATCATCTGAATACGTGACATGGCGTGATGTCACTTATCACGTGACTTAAGAACAACAACAACAACAACAACAATATAACTCTATCGTGCTCAAAGAAAGTAAACTAAGTACAAAAGTTATCTTATTTTGTGTATCAGTTGATGAGAGCACAGACATTTAGAAATAGCTTTAGAAACTAGTCGAGCTAAATGTCTGGGCCATGCGAAGAAAATTGCAAGAAAAAATAATCAGTTCAGTATTTTCATGCACAACCGAACCGAACATTATCGCCGATATTCGCCATAAATGCTATGGTAACGAAACTTGGAACAATGGGTGAACCTTGTCAGTGTGAGTCATCTGACCACGTGACGTGACGTGACGTCATACTCCTTCTCCAAAAATTGACAAATTTAGAAATCGAGAAGGTTCATGCTGATTGGTCAATCCAGACTATCGCAACAACAAAAAAGGCGCTCATAAAGCACGTGTGCTACTACTTCTTTTTGGATAGTAAAAACTCTAACTCCATTATTTTTGTGTGTGTTTGTACGGCCATTACACAGTGAGTACCAATAGTGTCTACTACTTTGTAGTAGGCACTAAAAACGGCGTCTCTCGTACTGAATCTTTTCAAAATTATGGCCTAACTTCTTAGCTTATCAGAAACGAGCGATTGAAGTTTAAATTATGACTAATCAGAAACGATATATTTTCGTAAACCTTCCTGCAAAAGATGCGTGACAGACCCTAAGAACATCATCCAAATCACCAAAATTTCGCACCCCGATGACATACATAATTCTTGTTATTTCTCACTGCTCGCAATGAGGGCTCTAGATACGACCTACCGTAGGGCTAAAACTATGTAAAGAAATAGAGGTTATATTTATTTACCCAAGGGCGCCAGGACAATCGGATTGGGTTTTAGATATGTGTGATTGTTTCAGTTATTCATAGATTTCTAATTGAATTGATATATGTTTGTTTCTAAATGGATACTAAATAGGGTTGACTTATCTTTAAAAATAAAAGTCCTTTCCAACCAACGGTATTTCTGGTTCGAATCAGCCGTAAGATATGAATATATTCACCACGTCCACCGACGATCTTTCTGGTTTGAATCAGCTGTACGCTCTTTGAGTATTTACCGCTGCACTATCCATGCCTAGCAGCGCCGGCGTCGCTTCGTAAGCGATTACTCACCTTTACAGCCATTCTCAATCACACGCGCCCCCTAGCGATCGTTTTTTTCGCGACGAAGAAGGTTTTGGTGGACGTCAATCACAAGGCGTTTCCATAACATTGTCGGAAAACACAAAGCTATGAGGGCATGTGTCTACAGAATGTCATACGTACATGACGTACACCAAATAAACCTTCTTCGTCGCGACAAAAACGATCGCTAGGGGGCGAAAAAACGCATGAAATTGGAGTACATATTTTAATGACAAAATGTTCTTGTCGCCTTGCACCATAAAGATTCATGACACATTGCATGGGACATGTAAATCACTGTCAAGGTATGTATATGATATGTATATGTATATGATTCTTATTCATTTTGTCACTTTCCTTCCAATGGATGTGTTTCAAACTGACTGAACCGGTACTGTCACCTTGTATGCATATATCTATGGAAGATTAATTTAAAATGGCAATGCTGAATTAGGGCTTATAGTCAGGTGGCTAAGTGGTCAGATCTATGCATAGCAGACAAAAGCACCAAAATTTGCATAAATGTAGATTAGATTATGGTAATCAATATTAGGACCGGTGCCCATTTCAATCTCTTCAGAATTCCATATTAATTAGACATTGTTTTCCTGAAGAAAGTCAGTTATGGGCTCCCTGTGGTCAATATCTTAAAAATGTCGATATTCTTTTAAAATAGTATTTTTTCGATTCCAAATAGCTATTACTCTCTGCTATTATCATTTACATTAATAAATATATTTCAAACATCGAAATAATAAATAAATATTTATTAAATTTGTATTAATTTTTTAACTTGGTCATCTAAGATAATAGACAAAAAGAGACCCATTTTCTTCTAAACGTATGGCGATTTTTACATATTTCCCCATTTTCGATACTTTTGGGCTTTCATACCTATAGTTTATGCATTTGAATACTATCTTGTATGACATGTATCTTCGATTCAAGGGAATCTCAAACAGATATTCCTATGTTATACAAATGCCAAATTTCTATCGTTAATGGCTGTTTCTCCCATTGCATTGACACTTGCAAAGAGGAGTGCAGTCTAGGCCAGCCTTCGCACATTTACACCTTGTACACTACTACTTGCATGCACACTTTAGTAATTCCTGGCAAGCCTTTGACGCCTCTGAAAATGGTCATTTAAACAGGCGTCCACATGTCGTCCACATGTCGTCAATCTTGTGCCAGCCAAATTGATCAAGCCGAAGGAATATCCTGGTTGCTTATGTCACTCGTTGTCCAGATACCATCTGGATATCTCTCTTATTATGCTGTAATAGTGCATTCTAGAGACAAAAACGTTGCCATTACATTTGTTATATTTCTAAGTTATATTATTTTAAATTGTCTTACCTGAGCAGAGGAGTATTGCCTATTGCTCTGTTGTGTCTACAAAACAGATCCATTCTCACATCGTTGATGGAGCTCATGGGGCTTGGCCTATCGTACATGACGCAGTCATTCTTTCAAGCTTTTGGAAGTGGGTTGAATTTTTGTCGTTACACAGTACCCAAGCCTTCATCCCCGCCCTTAATCTTCAATATATGGGAGTGCCTCCCCCCGGGTACCCAAGCCCGCCAGGCAGACCGTTTGCCTTTTCCACAGAATGCAGATGTAGTGTTGCAGCCGGTAATAGTGTAGAAGTGCGTCATTCATTGAACACTGAAGATACCGTCACAACTCTTGTCAGAGCTGTGGATTCAGGTGTCGTGGTGATTCTTGTTGGGAAGTTCCATGACGTGAAAGCCGTCATTTCAGACGTGGATATCTGGGTAGCCTTTGGAATGGGAAGAAACTTCAAGCTCTTAGCCTTAACAGGACTTGTGCTTCCCTTGGTGTACACTGAGAAGTTGCGCTCCCTCACTGTTCAGTTCCACGCTATTACCAGCTGCGACACTACGTCTTCATTCCACTGTGGAATAGGCAAAGGGTCTGCCTGGCAGGCTTGGGTACCCGGACTTGGGTACTTTGTAACGACAATATGACACCCACTTTGGAGCTCCTTGCTATACATTTATTTCAGCAGCTGACCTCAGATTCAACCCACTTCCATGAACTTGAAAGTATGACTGTCGTCATGTAAAGATAAGGCAAGCCCCTTGAGCTCCATTAATGTGAGAATCTATGACGTAGACACAACAGAGCAATTGGCAATATTCCTCCTACTCAGCTCACTGGCACGTACAGTTGGAAAGCGTGTTCATTACAGTTCGTAGCACATTGATCACGTTAACTGAATATCTTTATCTTGTACATTCCCTTGTGAATATTTTGGTCGTATGACATTTCATTATTCAATATACGCTAAGTATATAAGTTAGTGTGATACTAAATGTATTTCTCTCGCTTGTTGGACAGCCAACATTTGTATCCAAACTTACACATATTTATGTTACAAATCTACTTTAGAATACAGCTCTAGCCCTCGGAACGTTTATACGCATCGGTCGAGGACTACGTTTTCCAGTGGGCTTTTTTCCCAAGAGGTTTTTTCCTACTGGTTTTTTCGTAGCGGGCAGACTATTACATCGTAATATAATAATATAGGTTCGTTTAATTATATATTCATATTAATGATGAAGTGCACATGATTGAAAATAAAATCTGGTCTAATGCTGTCCACAAGCTGTTCACCATTATTTCGATGTTTGAAATACATTTTTTTACAATAACTTAGAAATTTCTCGCACGCTGATTGGCTATTTTTTATCATCAATAAGAGGACAGACAGATATAGGGGCGAGGTCAAAACAATCGTCCAAAATAGGGACCCGATTTTATGAATTAAGGCATGTTCAAATGCTTGATACTGGGGTATGTAGTGGAAAACTCTATACACAAATATGTTTTTTAGCATACATGCAGACAGACAGTCCATTCATTTATGTGATTTGGCTTTTAGTTTAGGAGATATTTGGGGACAAAATCTAAGACTTCCCTTCTAGAGGTGGTGGGTACCGGGTAACACCACCACTCCCCCCTAAAACGGGTACCGTGAGATGACAATTGTTTTGCCCTCATCCCAGGGAAGAGGTCAAAACAGTCGTCCAAAGTAGGGACCCGATTTTTTTAGAAAGGTTGGTGGGTGCCGGGTGGTACCTACCCCCCCCCCCCCCCCCCCCCCCCACCCCCCCCCCCCCCCAGCTGCCTTAGATACCCGTTTTTTGACTTCAAAGATGGTGGTGGCGGGTACAACACACCCCCCCCCCCCCCCCCCCACATCAATATTAGTGGTGGCGGCGGGTACAACCCCCCCCCCCCCCCCCCCCCCCCCCCATAAACTATAAACTATAAGATAAACTATATTTGTTTTTAAGTCACGGCCTTGCCTAAACTGATGTAAATACTCGGCAAAGAATAAGCTTACTGCATGGGATGTAAAAGTCTGTGTAATCAATGTCTTGACAATTACCCACTAGGTACAGTTTTTAGTGGGAAAGGAACGAGCCGACACTCAAAACGTCTGCACAGCAGGCTAGCCGGCTATGAGATAATGAAAAGTTCCAAAAAAAAAAAGATTGACAGGCTGTGTCGGAGTTGTGGTTAAATGATGATGGCATCCTGAAATAGCGCTAATTTTAGAACTCTATGGCTGCGTTGAAAATGGTGTGCTTTGTATTCGATATCGTTTCTACGCCCGATATATACCAGTCATATATGCCTATGATGATATGCATATTTACCCTTGACTTGTGGACCCTCGACAAAAAGCCACAGTCCGCGCGCTAGCTCGATGTCCTAACAAGTTTCCATGCTTCCGGTCAAGCTAGAACTTTTTCACATTGTTTGTTTTTCAAATGATTTCATCTTTAAAATATCCTCAATGCGGTGGCATACCCATAAACTCGGACTCGGACTCAAACTCAAATTGTTTTTTTTTTCTTCTTTTTTTTTGATATTTTGTTTGTTGATATTTTGAAATTGAAAAATAATATTAAAATTCTTACACCAGAAATAATATAAATCGAAGTAATGATGATAATTCACTTACACTGGACCGCCTGGACTTGAGTTTCCCCAACCAAAATTGAATATTCGAATAGTCGGACAGAACATTAATCGGTAATAAGTGGTCTTAGTTGAAGGCGGGACTTTTTTTTTTAATGTGAGGATAAAGACGGCGTGTGTTACAATTTTGTAATCGTATTTGAGCCTAACAGACACTTTCAGGCCGAGTATAAGGTTTTATCCGCTTCAGCGTTGCGTGATGTCAACACTAGTCTCCAACTTGACTTCTAGACCGCGAAAAACCTAACATCGAAACAGGGAGACAATCAGTGTGCCGAAACAATGTATATTCCAAAGAAAGACCAACCGTCGCTTTCACAAACTTTTAACGTTTTACTCTGGGACACCGGTAATGTTTACATGTGAAAACATCAAAGTTTAAGGCGCCAAACATCAAACTTTGGTCATCAAAAGTTAACGTACCCCCCATTAGCGGCGGTTTTCTTTAGAAGTGTTTCCGCTTAGGTGAAAGCGACGGAAAGACACTGTTTGTATTTCTATTTTGACATTACTGCATGACATTTTGTGTACCCCTTCTTTAATCGATCTGTTAACACTTATTGATACCCCGCTGTACAGTTTTGTGGAGATTTAGCAGTGACGCCAGACGCAGTAAAACTAAATTCAACTTCAAGTTTTATAATGTGGATTGTAATACCACAATGAATAGAAAAAAAAGGAGAAATGCGTGCTGATTTTTCCTTTTCGTCATCGCGAACCTCAATATGGCAAGCACTAAAACTTGCTAAACTTTGTACCATGCAGTACTTCTTTCTTGTTTGTATCTTCCTACCAGAAAGTGCATTCCACCTTCAATCCCAATGTGAAATGTGTTGTAGATTTTACGACCTTGTGTAGGAATATTTTTATTATTCATTTCAATTTTAAAATTTCAAAACCATCAATTCGAGTCCAAGTCCGAGTCCGAGTCCGGGTTAGGGACATGCTACCCTACGAGCTGAGGTTTTTTCCTGACCCTCCGACTGCGAGCCCCACTGAGGGTCAGAAAAAACCTCTGCTCGCAGGGTAGGGACATGCCCAATGTAGCGCCTTGTTTAGCAAAGTATTGAACTCCTTAATTTGTATTTACATTGCCATTGCAGCCAAAACCCATCTAAATAACGGATAGGGTGATTTAAAATCGAACTAAAACTGTAACGTATTATAACAGTATATCATATAAATTTGACAGTTTAAAAACAGCTACTTATGAGGTCAGGCGAGAATAACGATGAACCCAGGGTCGTAGACACCATTTTGACATTACTCCTTTTACATATTACATACTATATATACTAATCATATTTCCTTAAGGATTTCATTGAGCAGTTTATCTGCATCCAAAGGTGCTAGCGCTCTTCCCTTATCTTATTTTACAAACACTTTACTCGGCAACTTGAAGAATAAGCTTACTGCATGGGATGTAAAAGTCTGTGTAACCCACTACTGGTACAGTTTCATATTCATATTATATTTATATTAATAAGTATATTATGTATTTTTTGTTTCCCTTGGTTTCCTTGGTTTCCTCCGGGTTTCCTCGCTTTCCTCGCTTTCCTCGATTTCGCAATGCCGAATTCAACTATTCATGGACTGTATGTTTTGGTTTAGAATGAATCATACTGAAAAAAAACCACCGTACTTTTTGAGTTGAATGCACGCTATTGGATGTATTTTATAAGAGAAAATGCATGACATAACCGGGGTCAAGTTAGAAAATTGAAATAAAACAGAACCTGTCAAAAAACAGAAGTGGATTTGAAAACCCCGGGCTTTCCTGAACATTTTGATATAATTATAATTGTGTAAATTGATCATAATTATAATCAAAATTTAGAATTTATAAGCTCATACTATCTGTTGGCTTTACATTTGCCTCTTTACATTTGTTTCTTAGGTTTCGTAGCCTCGAAAACACGCTAACTACGTACGGTACGTAGTTCGTAGTGAAAGAACAAAAGATTTACGGGTCATTTATGATGTTTTGTCACGCAGTTTACTTGTGATATATTACTTTACTTTTAAGAACGACCTTTGGCTTTGGAAAGAGGGGAAAAAGACCGAAAAGAGCAAATATTCCAAATCTAAGTAGCAACACTGTAGTCGTAGTACATTTGACCCGAGTTATTAAAAAAGTAAACAAAAATCTTCTAATACGGCCAATTTTGTCTGATTTAAATCTAAAGAATGCCAATATGGCCCGAACATTTCCCCTAAAAAGTTCACCATTCTATAATAGGTATTTCAAACGTCAACATGATTTCTACAAAGCTCATTATAGCTCCTGCTGCCACCAGTTTGAGTTTACAAGAGAATATTAAGTACTTCATATTCTCTTGGTTTTTACTAATCCGTTGAACCGTTGGAACCGGTATTTTTAGGAAACGAAACAAACTAACTAAAGCTTATACTTTTTTGGATGGTTGTCGTTATTAACGACTCAGCCTTTTGACATGCCTCGATTCCGCTATAAACCTTCCCCTCCCCCGCATAAAAAGCAGCCCTGAAAAGCTGACTGAGAAAAAAATATTTTGAGGGTAATAGTGTAATGGGTGCCGTAACCCCCCCCCCCCCCCCCCCCCCATAAAAAAAAGCGTGGTAAAAAAAGCGGGGCTAGTCTTACTAATAGAGGTGGTGGGTACCGGCATATACCCCCCCCCCCCCCCCCCCCCCCCACCCCCCCCCCCCCAATGAAAAAGGTAGGTGGTGGCGGGAGGACACCCACCCCCCCAAATCGGGTCCCTACTCTGGACAACTGTTTTGACCTCTTCCCTACCGGTCCGGAAAAACCGTAAAGCACTGAAAAACTGTGCCCTATCCGAACTTTTTTACAGAAATTTTCCAAGAAATAATTTTAAAGAAAATTACCTAGAAATGTCTATTCGATTTCTATTCAATTTCTCGGAAAATCTATCAGAATGTGCCACATGATACCTTAAAAGGTAATATAATATGCTATAAATAAGATAAATCATCATATTCCTAAATGAGAAAAACAGCCAATCAGAACTGAGTATTATCACATGGGCTTGAAACAGGAAGAAACAGAGTTTTCTGGGGACAGGGCAGCCAGAAACGGCTTGAAAGCTGAAACGATATAGTTCAGGCGAAAATGGCAAACCTTCATTTTTTTGTTCTTCTGGTCCTTTTTGCTCTGTTTAAAGTCGGATCTAGCTGTTACGATGATGATGACTGCGTTTTTGGCCATTGTTGTGAGGACAACGCTTGCTACAGTAATGGCCAGACCTGCCCTATAGTTGAAAAGCTTGCCGGAGGAGTTGTGGTAGCCATTGTCATCTCTGTGATCGTCTTTGTTGGGATCATCGTGGCCATCATTGCTTGTTGTTGCTGTGCTTGCTGTCCCTGCTATCGTGGATCCCCAGGACAAGTAATAGTCACTCAGCCACCTTATCAGAATTTTGGCGCAAACGTTGTTGTACAGAGTTCAACAAATACCGTTCAACAGTCTCAACAGCCACCACCACAATATCATCCACAAGGACCTCCAGCTTATCCTCAACAAGGCTATCCACAACAAGGCTATCCACAACAAGGTTATCCTCCTAATTACAACCAACAACCTCCCAAGTATTGAGCCAAGTTTACTATAAGGCTACAAGCCTCGACATGTCTAAGTAGACATTTCTAGAAGGACCGTAGAAGAAGAGTCCGTCAAAACTTTGTTTGATTTGACAATTTAGTCCCCTGAGGGAGACGGATAGGTAATGTTTATAATTTTCATGCAAAGCCGTTTTAGTTTATAATAATAGATCGAATCATTTTTTGGCCCTAGTTTAATCCATCTTTTTTGTAGATTCTGATTATATTCAACGAATTTTCTTAGTAAAAATATGTTTTCACTGTAAAGAAAAGATATACCACAATTTCTCACTAGTTTTCCCCCCAAAAGTCTTAGCATACAGTAATGTTTGTTCATTTATTTTACACGAACCTTGGTATTTTATATGCTTTTATATGCTTTAGCTTCCATTTGGTTTTGTAATTTCTAGCTAAGCTTTGGATTAAATGTTATACTTCTTTACTGGCACATTATGATCTTTCACGTGATACAGTTTCGTAAATGAAAAAAAAACGTTTCTTGCAAATAAAAACAAAAATATGTCAGTTTGGTCTGGAATTCATAAATGTTCCAGATTTTGAGAATCTCAAACCCACTTTCTTTAAGATTTTGTATCCATTTATGTATGTATTTATTCATTATTTAAATGTTTCTTATTTATTTTTTCTTGTTTTGTAAATATTAATAATTTCAATTTACAGGGTTCGTGCTACTCCTTAAAAACAGTATGAATTTAATTCATGTTTTCAAGGTCACTTTAATAATTCTTGAAATTTACAATTTTAGCAAAACTCTTGAAGTTTTGCTTTGGTTGTTACTTGGAGGGTTTTGAAATAGATCAGTCATCCTAATTTTTTGATATATGTTTCCATATCAATTGGCCTACAACTATATGTACATAGTATAAAGGTTGTACAGACCATTGAAGAAATAAAAAACGTGTGCGCGTGCTGTCATAAAGCACATGGGGGTTGACAGAACATGAGAGAAGTGTTAGGAGAAGCACTATGCGTAGCGGAATGCTTCTGGACACTTCTCTAGTGTTCTGACAATCTCCAAGTGTTTTATGGCTGTACACAGCATAGCAAGCAAGTTTTTTATTTCTTTTATAAAATACAAATTACGATAATAGGGAATAACGCAACAAAAAGTGTGCGCGTGTGCAATTTGATCTCATAATGCACACACTCCAAACCAATCAGAACACGACATTCATAACAGTTATTTTATAATAATGACTCTTAGTGCTATGGGCTATACAAGAATTGAAATTATCATCACGATAATCATCATTATTTCATTATTTTATTATTATTTTATTATTATTATATGGGTGTCAACAACTCCATTACTTCCTTTTTATAAGGGGTACTAGAAACGGCTCGGAAAGTTGGCCATGTGCAAACGCAGTGCAAAACCATTGCTTAGTTAGGTACAGTAAACATACTTGAAAAATCATTTTTGGGAGCTTGAATACTAAGTATTAGTATTAGTAGAATACTAAGTATTAGTGATTTACAGGTTTAAGCGGTATCAACGTGAAAGTTTCAAGAGAAATTAATTCATTGTTGTAATCTACGGGCGCCCACTAACGTTACCTTGCGTATAGGGGAGCCCACTAACGTTACCTTGCATATAGGGGAGCCCACTAACGTTACCGAATTAATTTCTCTTGAAACTTTCACGTTGATACCGCTTAAACTGTAAATCACTACGGCGGTGTTTGTTTTATAGCAGTAGAGTTAGTTTTGCGAATTAGCTTTTCAAGATTTCTCTGATATATTTACGTGACTGGTTTATGAAGTTTATGTCTGTAATGGCGCCTTTGGCGTGTATATTTTATAAAAGAGATCCTAGTAAATGAATCATGTAAACAATCAGGGCTAATAGTCAATGCAGTATGAAGCCATGAATACATGATTGTTACGATATTTAGCGTGCTTTTAATTCAGGCAAATGATCGAAAATAACACTCTCGCTAAACCGGTCCTCAAGATTATGATTATGAACAGGAAAGATCAGCTGTAAACGGTAGTCAATAGATGGGTTTATGAAGCCATGAATACATGATTGTTACGATATTTAGCGTGCTTTTAATTCAGGCAAATGATCGAAAATAGCACTCTCGCTAAAACCGGTCCTCAAACACGATAGATTCTTCTAAATCGCACATGCTTTAGTTCGTTTTTCCCCCCAATCTTTTACATTCAAACACAGCCTTATTCGATATATTCTATGTTTTAGCTTGCAGCGGTATATAATTCATATCATATATCACTCAACCGATAGCCTTTTATGGAAAGTGCCCCTATATGCAAGGCGCCCCTATATGCAAGGCGCCCCTATATGCAAGGTAACGTTACCAACCCCCCTCCAGCTGTGTGTGTTTTCACACGTGTGCAGGCTGTACATAGAGTGCTCACACTAAATCCGTGAAACAAATACTATTTTTAGCACTAAATAGTGATAATTAAACAATAGAAAACAAAGGATTCTGTATGAAATAGTACTAATTAATACTATTTAATGTTAACGATTTTAGTGCGTGCATTCTACTATTATAGCTAGAGTGTTATCACGTGCTAAGTGTGTATGCACGAATACTAATAGTAAATGCAACCTGTTTGGGTAATAAAGCACATCATGATAAAGATCAGTGAAACAAATGTCTATTTTTCTCAATAATGAAGCAAAGGATTAAGGAATAAAATTCCATTCAAAAACAAACTGAATCTCAAACCAGTGTTTGGGTTGCCTGTGGTCCTCAGCAGTAAAGAGCTATACTGTATAAATACTGTATGCTTTACTTGTTTCATTTATACCCAGTGGGATCTTGTCTGCGGAAGGGAAGCACTTGCCAGCTTGGCTCAATCAATTCTCTTCATTGGATGGATTCCTGGAGCATTTTTGATTGGTCGACTGTCTGATAAATTTGGCCGAACAAGGGTGTTGTTTCCAGCAGTCAGTGCTGTAGCTATTGGCAGCATTTGTTAGTTCATTTGTTCATGATTTATGGTGAGTTGTTAGATTATATCATTCTGTACATTATTTTAAGTCATGGTTATACACATATTATGTACAATATAAAATTATATATGCATGTAATACTCATATTTATATACTACAATTATATTAAATGTATATACATGTAATATATTGCAATGTTAAATTATATATATGTAATATTTATACAGGATATAAAGAAAGGGAGGAGGGGAATGCTGGGACTCAAAACTTGACTACTGTAATATACATGTAGTAACAGAGGATAAACACATTAATTTTTATCACTATTTTCCACTCACAGGCTATTCTTATTGTTGCGAGCAATAATTGGATTTTTCCAAGGTGGAGTCTTTATAGTGCTCTTCGTACTCAGTACAGAGTTTGTTGGTCCAGACCACAGAAGTCTTGCTGGGACATTAAACTGGATCTTTTTTGCACTTTCTCTGATGGTTCTTGATGGAATGGCTTATGGCATAAGGAACTGGAGATATCTTTCTATAGCTGTTCAGCTCCTGCACTTCCATTAATCATTTTGTGGTGGTAAATATAAATTGAATAGTAATTATAGTAGTACAGTATGTGGACTCCCATGTCAGTCTTCAAATATTGAAGCTACATGAACAATACGAAAGAAAGAAAAACATGCTCTTAGAAGGGCGCATGAATAATATTTTGGTGAGTTTACCAATGTTTCTATTGCTTTGCACTGATAGAAACAACAGTTGTAACAAAATAATCAGGCAATATATGGACGACCATCTATTAAATAAATTGTTCACTATATCATATACTCTGATTAACAGCAACATATTTCCATATTTCTAGCACTGGCAATAGATGAAAAGAGTGGCATAGGGTAATTGTCAATGGGCTGAGTGGTGTTAGTTGATATGATACTAATTCTGAGAGCTCTCTCTCTTGATTGACTACGTTTTTAAGGTGGTTCCGGACCTTTGCTACTGCGCATCCATTTTGTGCATCTCTTTTTTTACAGTTTATTAGTGTTGTAAATAAATACTTGTCCATGCTGTGGATATCACACCGAATTCTTGATATATTTACTGTATAACAAGGACCGTATTTTAAGGTGCCAAATCGTGAATAATTTTGCTTCTAGAATCCAGTTTGAAGCTTATTTGCAACTTATCAAATGAAATTTATAATTTGAAGTGCCAGATAAACGTAATAGTGACCCCCACTTTTTTCCCTTTTTTGAATAAGCAACTAAAGATCTTTAAATGACTAAATTTTTAAAAACATTTATGTCCTATACTACGTACCTTAAGCAATATTGCAATTGGTCAGAATCATAAATAAGTCCCAGTTAGAGTATCTTTATTAACAGAGATCGCCAACACGATCTATCTTTCTTTATCTCAGGTGGGTTCCTGAGTCCTGTAGGTGGAATCTTCTACACAATAATGAAATAAAAGCAAAGAACACCTTCAAAATGATTGCAGAATTGAATGGCAAGCAACTAAACTCAGACAAACTGAACATTGGTTCAGAAGAGAAGGACCATGATGAACCAGGAGAGATTCTTGACCTTTTTCGTCCAAAACGACAGCTTTTAAAGACTTTGGTCATGTGGTTTGCTTGGTAAGATACTAACGTATATTTATTAATTTTATATACTTAACTTAAATGTAAGTTGTGATTGTATATAGCACGGAGGAAGACTTAGAGGGGGCAATCAGGGGCTGTGATTTAATTCCCCTTTGAGTTTGAGATTATTACTTTAAACTTTTTTTGTCCAAATATGATAAAACTGACCTCTATTAGGGCTACGTTCATAATGTATGGCGGAGGGGGGGGGGAGGTGAAATTTGAAATGTCCATAATAATTCTTAACACCCCCGCTAAGCAAGGCTTGTACTGTAGCTTCTTCCAAAAATTGTGCATCCCCCATTTTTCTGATAAAAAATTGCCCATCCCCCCTTTTTCTTACCACAATTTTTCCGATCCCCCTCAATTTCACCCCTCCCCCCCTCTTCTGCCATATGTTATGAACATAGCTAAAGGACACCCCTTGAATACTGACAGTTTTTTCTGCCCATCCATATAAGGAATTTGTAAAAGGTCCCCTTCCCCAGGAAATTACAATTTTCTTTCATACAAACTCAGTTATTTTGTTCTTTCTCTCACTCCCCTATCCCCAAATTTCCAATTCCCTCTATTGTTGGGGTGTGGATATTTTCTGGAGCTACTACAAATTAATATTACTGTACTATCTTTATTAGGTTCACCAACTCAATGGTTTACTATGGTGTTACTCTAAGCGCTGGTGCACTTGGTGGCAGTCTCTACCTTAACTTCTTCTTGACCACTCTTGTGGAATTTCCTGCTAATATCTTTGCCATTTGGTTCATGAATTTGTGAGTAGAAAATAAATGGTGTCAACAATACATGTATCACAGTGTATTCCATTACATTTATAAGGCTTAGTACCAATACGTTTCATGATATAGCACTGTATTTAATACCAATCAAACCATGCTTCTTATTATCTGTGAAAAAATTAACTAATAAAATTGTACTAATTAGTGCAAAGTTTTGTAGGTATAAACTCTACCGAGGAATACTTTTATGTAATTTACTAATTTGAGCAAATTTGTGGAATTTCTTACCAAGTTTTTCATAGATATATTGTATGCACACTACTGTAATACTGTGACACATTAGACACAAAACAAAACAGTTGCATTAGAAATATGTAAAATATATAATGGCCAGTTATCAGACAGTGTAGGGCAGAATGATTGGGACCTGTCCAGTCAAGTCTTTGCTTTTGCCTATACTAGTTATAGGTTGAGCCAGAATGAGGTACAGTTTGACAGTTTTAAAACTTAAATTTGGCCAGTCATCATGGCCGACAACTAACCTGAGCCTCTATTTTAAGCCATATTAAGCTAAGCTTGTTTTTTGCAATATTTGCAAAAGTATAGAATCAATCTCTGCTTTCTGCAAGCAAAAAATTTTCTATTGTAAAACATGTCACTTGTTTTGTCCTCATGTATTTTGTCTCTCAAAGATTTTGTTATGATAGTCAATAATATTTCATGCATCGAATAATACTTTGCATTAATTAAATTACCTGCCTAGGTTATGGTAACAGTATATATCGAGTCTAAATCCATTATCAGACCTATCATCTTGTTCCTTCGGACCTTCCCTTTTTTATACCCTTGGTGGCAGAGCCCCCACCTTTAGATTAACTTCTCTGTTCGTGCATGGAGGAGTTAATGGAGGCTCTGCCAGTAAAGTACCTTTTTTCATTTTTCAATGCAATGCAATTCAAACTTTTTATTATTTGTTTTATTTTTTTTTTTCTGTCGGTCATTCCCCAAAGGAGTTTTGGCTGTATGGTAGGAAAAAGGGCTGATCCTTTGGACTGGTGTTAGCTTCATTGTTTTGATGTAATTGTTTCAGCAAGTTACCCAATGGCGGAGAGCCACAGGGCGAGAACTTGTTGAGAAGTGAGAAGGTTATAAGTTATTTGACTTGGCCTGGTTGGTACAAAGCTGGGGATAACGTATCTGGGCAGTAACCTCTCTTATCCAGTGGATTAAATTGTTATTGCTAAAACACTTAAATGTATTAACTGGATATTACATTATCTCGTTGGATAGCCCTACATCCAGGGCTTCGTTTACCAACCCAGTGCCTGGCCATGTTATATCCTTAAATGATTTGTTTCTGCACATGCAGTTAGAATTAGATGTTCTCATTTGATGTGTGGCTAGAAATACAGTAGCAAAGGTTGTTACTTCGGTTTAGGATACCTCCGTGCCATTAGTTGTGGTGATCCTGGAGCTGTGCTCGGCAAATTCTGTATATCTATTGTCATTTGCACTAGTTATTGTTGCATAGCTGAAATTCTTCCTACAGTATCAAGGTATTTTATCACATAAAATGCAACACATTCAATCAATCTTTCCTACAGCTGTATTGAGGTTTTGCTTAATTTGTTC